>LOEQ01003243.1:101636-131449 GCA_001685075.1 Bramus lutescens | reverse complement strand
CCTGCAGGCATATATGCAGACAGAATATTGTATACATAATAAGTAAATAAATATAAAAAATAAAAAGTTTTATTTATTTTTATTTTATGTGTATAAGTGCTTTATCTGTGTGTACGTATGTGCACCATGTGTGTGCCTGGCGTCTGAGACCAGAAGAAGGAATTGGATCCTCTGGAACTGGAGTTATAGGTGGTTGGGAGCTACCATGTGGATGCTGAGACCTGAACTTGGGTCCTCTGCAAGAGCAGCAAGCGCTCTAAACCACGTTTTTTAGCTCTGGAAATAGCACTTTTGACAAGGCGCCCTAAGAAGAACACCACCTCTAATGTCTCTTGACTGGAATTATGTAAACAAACAAACAACATCCAAACCAACTAATTAATAAACACTTCAAATTTATCATTATAAAAGTAAGATATGCTTATTAAATGAACCTGAAAAATGAATCAGGCCTGTAATTCCAGATGCCTGATGCTTTCTTGGTCCACACATTGAGGCCAGCCTGGGCAACTTAGTAAGACCCTGATTCATAAGAAAAAAATTATTATTATTATTTTGATAGTGTCTCATAAACTCAAGCTAGCCTCGAAAGTGTCGTGTGGTTGAGGGTACACTGAACACTTCATTATCCTGCCTTCATCTCTTAAGTGCTGCATTACAGATGTGTAACAGCAAAAGAACAGAAAATAAGGGTAAAGAGCCATGAATGATGGCAGTTGCCTACGGTCCCAGCATTGAAGGATGAGGCAAAAGGGTTACAGCAAGTTCAAGGTCAGCCTGTCCTATGTCGTGAATTCTAGGCCTGTCTGTGTTACCTAGTGAGATCCTGTGATAAAGAAATAAAAGAAAGTTCAAGGCCATTCTAGCCTAAAAAATATTTTTTTAATGACTGTGCTTGTAGCTCAAATAGAGTGCCTACTTGGTCCCTACAAGGCCCTGGGTTCAATCCCAGCAAATTACAGAAAACAAAACCATACATGCCCAGGGAATAGAGAAACCTCGTAAGTAAACTAAAATGATGGATAATTTCATACAAAGAGGGCCACTGTGAGTCTGCTAATTTGACAAATGCTCATTTTTAGGTTGAGCTGAGGAACCACTGCAGAACAGGGTTGGGGTCCCTGTGCACCTCGGATGGCCATGCACGGCTGAAAATGGAGGGTCACTGTCCAGTGTGTGTTTGCTATTATGGCTCTTGAAAAATGTTATCAAGATCATTAGCACAAATCATTTCTCTAACATTTTCAAGCATTTAAAAATTCTTCAGAGACATCATAAAAATTTAAATTTAATTAATTTGCTGCGTGCGGGCATCCGAGTGCGTGTGTGTGCATGAGTGTGTGCGCGTGCGCGTGTGTGTGTGTGTGTGTGTGTAAGAGGGGACATACATGCCATAGTGGTGGTCACAGGAAGGCTTGCCATAGTAAGTCCTCTCCTTCTACCATGTGAACCTCAGGGACCAACTCAGGTGGCAAGCACCTTTACCAGCTAAGGCTTTCATGTCACTGGCCACAAAGATAATTTTTACATGGGTGTGTGCTATCCAATCACAAGGCTGTCTATCTCAGAGATGTCTGGACTCCGCTTTTCACCATGATGGGAACCTATGTACCTCTTTGTCTTGGTGGCATGTCAGAGTCCTGTACAAGAAATAAACGACTGGGTCAGAGGGCAGCAATCCTTCTAGAACTCAGGATGTGTTTGGCAAAGAGCTCTCCAGAAAAGCTGGTTCTGCTGGCTCAGTCAACTTTGCCTTTAACTGATGAGGTCCCATCCTGGGTGGGAAGAGATCTCAAAGACAGTGACCAAAAGCCTATTCCATGTTGGATGGCTCTTTGACCATCACTGGATCTCAGAGTCTTCACATCTTTAAAATGGGTATTCCTCACAATACCCATTGTAACCAAGGTTGGACTGCCCTTTTGTGTTAGACCATGTGTGCTGGTTCAGAGCCTTAGGGCTCTGTTCTCCATCTGGGAGGAGCAAATACCACCAGGCCATGCCATCTGAAATTTGCCTGCATGTTCAGACAATGCTCTTCTTAAGTAGTGGGATGTAGGGGTGCAGGGAAGTTACCAGAAACCCATCCTCCTAAGATTTCGATTGCTGTGTTAAAGACCATGACCAAAAAGCAACTTGGGGAGGAAAGGGTTCATTTGGCTTATACATCCGGATCACAGTCAGTTACGGAGGGAAGCCAAGCAGAATTCAAAGCAGGAACTTCGAAGCAGGAATGAGACAGAGGTCATGGAGGAACACTGCTTCCTGGCTCGCTCCTGCTTGCTCCCCAGGTTTGTTCAGCTTGCTTTCTTATACCATCAGGACCACTTGCACAGGAACGGTACTGCCCACAGTGAACCAATCATTAACTTTAAAAAATACTCCACAGAGATGTCCATGGGCCATTTAGTGGAGGTGTCTCAATTAAGGTTCCTATTTCCCAGTGACCAAATTGTGTCAAGTTGGTGACACTAACTAGCACATGCCTCATGGCCGGCAAGCAAAGGGCTATGGGACAAGAGGTGAAAACTGGGAACACCCTACAGACTTCTTACTCTATGACCTCTGCAGGCTCTGGACCCCATGCGGAAGCCAGAGCAGCCACCTTGAGAGGAAATGGTGTGTGCGGAGGGAAAGGGAACCTGGACATGGCAGAGGGTTGCTGCAGCTCCTTAGCTTAGCTGGGAGCTGGCTCACCCAGGAACACATTGTTGTCTCATTTTCTCCTTGTTCGTTTGTTGGCTATTTCTGTTGTTTTGTTTTAAATCACAGCCATATTGTGATGTAGCAAACACACCATGAAAGTCACCCTTTGGTTTTTATGTATTTATTATTATTTTTTTAAGACAGGTTTTCATGCAGCCCAAGCTGGTCTTGAATTCACTGTGTAGCTGAGGGCGTACCCTTCAATGATCTGGAGTATTAAATACTGGGGAAAGAATCCAAGTGAAGTGCTTTCCTATCTCCAGACTCCCTCCTATGCTTCTGTGGCCACTGGTCACCAAGATGCATGGGGATTTCTCCCCACCAGCAATCCAGCCTTACACACCATCTGGACTCCTCTAGTTCAATCCAATCCTGACTCCATTTACCTCATCTGACCTCACAGGTTGAGGTTCAGTCCCAAGCCATTCCGTTCACAGGTCTGGATTTCCAGAGCTTCTGGCCAACCTTCAGGGGATAGATAACTTTATGAGGACAGCTCACAAATTCAAGGACACTTTCCTAACATCTGTCCCTTTGTGTGTGCGTTTGTGTGTGATCAGTTTGAAGAGTTTATTTAGCTAGTCTGTAGTACCCATATTCAATGAAGCACTAACTTAGGTGTTGCTGTGCTGTTATGTAGGTGTGATTAAGTCAAAGCTATCCTGGATACTCCGGTGACTCGGACTGCTCGGGTGAGAGGACAGGAAAGGGCTCCTCTGTGGAGAGTAGCTTCAGTGTGAGAGCCCAGCAGCCTGACGAATTTCTAACTTGCCAGCCAGTCTGGGTGCACTGGGCCCCCTCTCTACAACAAATCTCTTCGGGCCCATTTCCTGTAGAGAATGTTTTTGAGACAGGGTCTTGCTAGGTATCCCAGGCCAGCCTTGAACTCACGATCATCCTGCCTCAGCCTCCTGAGTGTTGGGCTTAGGAATCTGTGTTCTCAAGCAGTCCCTTTCCTTTCTGCTTCTGGATTACTTCTGGTACAGAGGAAGGTCAACCATCTGTTTCCCATTGGGTTAACAGTAGCAAGGCTTTTATGCTTGCAACGCACACACACACACACACACGTATGTACATGCAGGGCTTTTATGCTTGCAACACACACACACACACACACACACACATATGTACATGCTGGCTCCAGGGTGAGGAGCTGCTACAGACAGGGCCTTGCATGTCCAGACTGTGTGGTTGACCCTCCGAGTCATCCCATAAGCCCAGCCCAGTACTGCTGGCCTTACTTTCCTTCAATGTACAGAAAAGATGCCAAGTCATTCTAACTTGTAATTTCAGAAGGCAAGCCCCACATGGCATTGCCCAAGGCGTGGGTATCTCCCTGGGTGAAGGGGCGGGCAGCGCCTGTGGGCTCTGCCCAGGTGACCATGCTATACAAGGCTGGGCAGGAGATGAGTGGAGCTACCGGGGTGCTTTTAGGGAGGTTGGGCTGGAACAGCAGAGAGATCTTCATCCTTGCCTCATTTCTGATAGCTCCCGGATTACCCTGTGCAGGAAGAGGTGATGGAAGTATTTGCAATGATCCCATATATAAAAATGAATTTTATTGGAGGCTAGAGAAATTTCTCAGTGGTTAAGAGCACTTGTTGCTCTTGGAGAGGACCCAAGTTCAGTTCCCAGCATCTGCATAGCAGCTCACAGCCATTCCTAACTCCGGTTTCAGTCTTCTGACCTCTGGGGACATCAGGCACACGTGTTATACAGACATACATGCAGGCAAAACGCTCATACACACAAAATAAAATAAATCTAAAAATGTAATTAGAAAATAAATTTTGTTTTGTGGGTGGACCATCTTCTGGGCCGCTTGTAACAGCTGGCAGTGCATAACAACTTAGGGTCGTGCCGAAAAGCTTGGCAAAGAGTCCGGTACGGCTCAACTGTCCTGACCCACAAGCACCCTGGGACACTTGGAAACCACTAACTATCTTATTCATGACATTGGGGCAGGGACAGTGAGGAAATACATCAAGTTCCAAGCTCAGGTTCTCTGTCCCACCTCTCAGAATGCCTTCCAAATACTGGAATTACAGGAGGGGCACCCACACCCACCTGGCATCTCTGTGGGTTCAGGGGGCATCTCCTCAGCCCAATGACTGCTTCTTGCACTCCGCGCCTTCACCTTGTATGTTGCCCCCTCACCCTACACGACTGCACCAGCTCCTGCTTCTCTAGACCAATTGCTCCTGACAGCTCCGACACCAGACTTCCAGCAGCACCTCGTCCATGAGCCAAAGTCCCTGACCTTGTCTTGTTCATAGAAAGTTCTCCAGCTTATTCAGATTCTGGTGGATTTAGTTTCTCACACAATTCCGAAAAACCAGTGACCTCAACTCCTACCTAGGTGTGTGTATGTACAGTGTGCTATGTGTGGAGGCTAGAGGTTGACACTGTCTTTCTCAATCACTGTCCACTTCAATTTAAAAAAATTCCACGCCCTTATTTGTGTATGTGGGCATGACAATACACGTAGCGGTCAGAGGACAGACAATCTGGAGGAGTTATTTTTCTTCCCATCAGGAGGATCCAGGGTTTAAATCACAGGTCATTGAGCGTGACTGCAGGTGCTTTATCCACTGAACCATCTGGCTGGTTCTCCACATGACTTTGAGTCAGGGTCTCTCAGCCTCATCAGTCTGGCTGGGCCGGCTAGTTCTAGAGACCTGTCTCTGTCTGCCACCGTCCCCACTCACTGCCAGGGATGCAGCCATACACTCTTGATGGGCGATGGGGCTCTGAATCCAGGTCCCTCGTTTGTGCAGCAGGCACCTTACCAACTGGGCCATCTCCTGAGTTTATAGCCTAGCCTGCAGCATCTTGAGTTCTAGAGCTTGGGGTGACCTTGAACTTCTACTCCTTCGGCAGCTATCTCCCAGGTGCTGCAATGAGATACATCTCTTTATATGATGTGGTACTGGGGATGGAACTCACACAAGGTGTGTGGCTTTGAGTGTGAGGTAAGTGCTCTAGCAAAGTTAAGCTGCATCTACAACTTGTTAATGCCTAGCAGCAACATGAATGACCCAAGAACCTACAACACCAATAATTTATCAGGGAGGGGGTGGAGTAAAGAAAGGCTTTCTAAGAAAAATAGAACAAAGCAGGTTCTTACTATGTAGCTAGGTTGGCCCCTTTGGATTCACAAATCTTCCCGCCTCTGCCTTTCTGAGACAGGTTTCATTTATATAACCCAGACTGATTTTGCTATGCAGACAAGGATGGCCTGGAACTCACCCCACCTGCTGTGTGCTGGGACCCAGGTACATGTCACCATGCCTGCAGAGTTCAGGACAGGACTCCTGTCAGATGTGTTTTCTTCCACTCAGCGGTCGCCTTCATTCTCTTGATGTTATGCCCCAACACACAAATTATTTTTAAGAATGTATTAGTCTTTGACAGTTCCCATGAGACCAGTTGTAGCTGGCATGATTAGGAAGGCCATCTGCTCTAATCTCTATGAAGAAGAGTAGCTGAATTAATTTGCTTTCATTTTCTGCTATAAAGACCAACTTCCTAGGAAGTGGGAGTGTGGTTCAGCGCTGGAGCACACATTTAGTACACACATAGCCCTGGGTTGAATTAAAAACAAAACTAAATTAAAAAAAAAAGAGGAAACATTGCAGAATTCTAGTTACAAAGAAAGTCAGTTCAGATCTAAGCGGAATATGTTGTAATATGGTCATGTATAGACACGTCTTTGTGTGGTGTGTGTGTGTGTATGGATGCCTGTGGGCACTTCTCGAGGCCAGAGGTTGACAACATGTTCTCTAAATCACTTTTCCACTTTATTATTTTGAGACAGGGTCTCTCATTGACCCTGGAGCTATTGAAAGGGTTACAGTGACTTCCCAGGATGCAGCTGTCCCTGCCTCTCCCGCACTGGGGTCAGAGGCATGTCTTCACACTGGCAACAAACAAAACAGTTGCTGAGGGTCTGAACTCAAGTCTGTATGCTGTGGAGCAAGCACTTAGCCACAGAGCTCAGCCCCACATCACACACCCATGCCTGTCTTTCGATGGCCGGACTTCTGGAGAAATAGAAGCTGGAGAAATACATGGCTGGTTTTGTTCCCTGCCCTTATGCCACCTGAGCAGTACAGGGCTCTGGCAAGGTACAACTAAATTAAGTAAAAACACAATTGGAATTTTTAGTAGGTGCTAAAACTTGGTTTTGAAATTTTATTAAAAAAATATATTTGCAAACATATAAAATTTAGGATGAAAAATGCTCATTTTAAAACATGTAATAACTTAATATTTGCAAACATACACAGATGGTATAAAATCCACACCACTAAAAAGGTTAATGAGGTGGCATTGCGCTCATGGAACAAAAGCTTCAAGGTGGCGAAGGGCTTCTCGTCTCCACTAAAGAGCTGAGAACCTGGTACAATGGAAAGTCATGAGAGCCACATGGCCAAAGCAGTATGAGAAAGGACCACTCACAGTACGTGCGCTAACTAGCTCCCTAAGGATTCACAGATCAAAGGGAAACACAACTTTGCATTTTTCCCACTTCAAGGTGATTGATATTGCAATGCAGCATTTTAAAGAATGACGTTGAATCTGAATCCATGTGAAACATTGCACATCTCGCCTGCTGAAACTTGAAGAAAAGACAACAAAGCAAAATAACCACAAACCAAAACCCCAGCAGGCTCCTTGAGGCCCTGGCTGCTTGTGGAAATGCTCTCAGGCATGGCCTTTGAAGTCTACTGTAAGGAGTTCCGCTCAGACCCAAACACGGGATTCCTGAAAACAGGGCACTGTTGGTTTTAGATGCTCTGAACACAACGGAAGAAAACCAAAGGCAGGCAAGAACAAAAACATGGTCCACAGTAGATGTGCCACAAGGACACAGGACTTAGGCCATGGCCCCTCAGTCCTTGCCACTCACAGGGTTCTGCTGTGCCCAGACCTTCTCTTCCCTCCATGGTACAGCGCGATGGCTAAGGCTGCTTTGTAAGCAGTGAGGCATCTTCAGTTTCTTTTGCATCGTTAGTATCTCAATGGCAGTTATGGCCTCTACTACCGAAATGAGAAAACTCCAAACAATGTTCTTTGGGGAAGAACAATAAAGCTGCATGGTTTCAAAAGACTACTTACTAGTGGGTTCAGTAGTGTTTATAATTCCCACTAGAAGATTGAGAACAAACAGAACCAATGCTCACACATGCAAAATCTGGTCATTGGTATCTAAGCCAAGCCTGGGCCAAGGCCTTGCACGAAACACCACTGTCCAGGGCAAACTGTGGATAGTCCGTACGGAGAGTGCAGGGGTGTCTTTCCTGATACTGATGGTCATGGTCACTTGAGACTTAGAACTCAAAGTCAAGTAGATCAGTGGCAAGCGTCATGGGGCCCAGGAAAGGTGTATAACTGGGAACAAGGTTATCTGAGAGGGACTGGACTGGGGTGGGGTCAGCTGGGGTGTGCATCCACTCAAAGACATGACATTAAGTACAATAAAAAAAAAAAAGAGCAGAATCACTCATTGGTGACACCCCAGACACACTGTACTCAACTCTGGGCTGCTCGTCCCAGACCCTTTGACCATAGGGGTGAGGGATGGGATGTGTACACGGATGGACAGAGTGGCCTAAATGCGGTCTCCTAGACTCTGCCAACCTAGCAAGAAGCATCTCCAATGTCCCTCTTAGCTCATCTAAGGTTCCAGCAAAGACACTGTAAACATGCAAGCTATGCTAGTAGAGTTTCTCGATCGTACACCTGAATGAGGAATAAGGCAATGGAGTTGACTTTGAGGCCAGGCTCATCCAACTGCAACTACCCAGGCTTGGCCTGTCTCTCTGGGGATTCATTCTGGCCTGACACACTAGTAATCATGAACTGGAACTTCTGGCTTCTGAATTTGAAGTAAATGCTTGGAATACTTAAATCTGAGAGTTGAAATAGGTTTACCCTTTTCAAGTCTCCATCACTTCAGCACTTAGAAGTTTATATTTACACTGAGGAAGCCTTCTAGGAGATTCTACTTCAGGTTTGTCTTAGTCATTCCTAGGATTCAGGGTGAAAAGTAGCAGATCTGATTGCAGATGATCTCTAGGGCACCCACTCTTCTCTCTGATATCACACACACTCAAAAGCATCGCTAAACTCAAACTCCTACTGGAAGGAGGATGCTGACTCATGTTCACTGATGTGCACTGCAGCCACACCCGGGCGATCACACCTACAGAGTGTTCCCTTTATAAGCACAGCCCTGTGGTCCCTTGACCAGCATCTCCTACTGTCAGCAACACGTCATCTCACTAAACTTTATCTTCCTTAGATGACATATGAACAATTAACTTTTGGTTGCTAAATTTATACACTATCATGAAAACAAACTATCCCTAATTGAGTACGAAAAAGTAGGCTTCCCTGAATTCTGCACACTGCACACAAAACTAGATAGACAGCAAGAGGAGACACTGGACCGAGACACAGAAATGCTGTCCAGGAAGCATGTGGAGATCAGCAGGAGCCGATCCAAGGAGTCTCTAGGATAAAAAACTAAGACCAAACTAAAATAAGTAATTAATAAGTAATTATCTAAAATTTCAGCTAGAAAGAAGTTGATGAGCCTTTGACTGAGTTCCCATTAAAGCTTGAGCGACTACTCCCGCAGAACTGTCGTGCCTGTCTGCATTATTCACAGCAAATCCTTATGCTAGCTGGTTGAGCCAACTGGGTTCTTACTCATCATTAAATAGTGCTCAGGAAAGTAAGCAGTGCATCTTAATTGGTTAAATACTACAAAATGACCTGTATCATAGAAACAGACACTTTTCATTCAAAGAATATCTCAAAATTACTATTGCTGAAATAATCAAATTCTACATTAAAATATTACTAAACACCATTACATGCCATAAAAGAATAAATAGAAACCATGGCAGATCAATAGCAGCATCACAAAGCGTCTTCAGTCGCCCACAGGCTGGAAGAGCTCCCAGCCTAGGATACACTGGGGAGGCTCGGCGGCTCACACGTGCTCTCTGCCTCGTCTTCCACACAAAGGAAGGGCAGTGTGAGTGCAGCTCCCTTTCCTGCATAGCTTTAAAACTGCTCTCAGCACACTGGAGGAATGGAACCAGAATGGCTTTGTCAGATCGGTCCACTGGTCCTTTTGTCAAAGAGTTAAGGAAACAATCAACAATAACTTTAACTGTTTAGACAGAAAAGGAAAATAAGGCTGTGCTTCACACACAAACTTGACACTTCCAAACTACTGGAGAGTTTACTAAAAGTGGAGCCTCCTGGTAGGACTCTGCTTCCAAGGTTTTGTGTCTCCTCCACCAGAGCCCAGCTGGGCCCTATCCAAACAGCCCTGCTTAGCTGGCGTGTTGTGCACGGCGGGACCAGGAACACATAATGAAACACAAAGAAATCCCAGAAGTTTTAAGGCCCAAGCGGGGTGCTCATAGAAAACATACTTCACTTGAACAATACCTTCTAAAGAATCAACTTAAATTCTGATCCTTAAAACTTGAAGCTACTTTGTAGAGCTGACATTCAGTTCAGAGCTTGTAGGGCCGGAAGTGGAGGGAGGACATGGGCTCCACTGAGCTCTGCTGCAAGGCTGGTGGCTCCTCCTTTCACACACACCCACACCCACAGAACTCAACACAATGGTCTGCTTTGTTGTTTTTGTCAAACAAAGGTCTGCTGGTGATGCTTCACAGTGAAACTCCATCATCACTGAGAATGTTCTAGAAAACATCCTTAAGGACCAAGGCTCTCTCAAAGGCTCACACTCAGGCTTCTCAAAGTTTCACGTTCTAGTCAGATGGCCCACGAGACGCCTGCTTGTTTGAGGTGCGCCCTCCACCTTCACATGCACTGTACTCCAGTCATACGTTGTGGTTGTCTTTGTTCTTGGTCAACATCTGCAAGTAGACTTCATGAAGTGTACTGAGGAAGCTAGAGTCATTCTGGAAGAGACGGGAAAGGGGGAGACACAGTGTCAGCTACCTCTTCAGAACTGACTGTCTCACTGACAACTTAGGAGGACAGAAACATGATTGGTGCAGCTAACTCCCCAAACACAGAGACAATGACAGTGACAGTCTTGGAGTTTACAGTCATCACCCCACCAGGAGCACATGCCCCGAAAGAGCAAGCTTTCTCCCAGGCAGCCATCTGAATCTGTACATTTGCTGAGATAACAAAATTAGAAGCTAAGCTGACACCCTTCATACCTTTATTAGATGTATCAGTGTGTCCTGGAGCTGAGACTTGCTGAGAATAATGGAAGGCTTTCTCTGACTTTCTGGTGTTCCAACAGTGAGCGGGGAGGGAGAGCTTGCTTTCCGCTCTAGGTCTGTGGACCTGGGAATGGTCTGCTGGAACACACTGGGGGACAGCAGGACAGAGGACACTGCTGTGGTTGCTGCAACAGCGAGCGGGGGCCCCGCCATCTGTGGAGGAATGATAGAGCAGCGGTCACTTTGCACTGCAGCACAGGAGCAGGTGTCCATGTCCATGCTGGGGACATGTGATCACAGAGCTAGTAGCACGAGGCTGGCGCAGAGCAGAGCTAAACACTAAACTCTTAGATCCTCGTTTTTCTTTTAGAGAAGGCCTCACTCTGCAGCCTTTGCTATCCCGGAACTCACAATGTAGATGAGAGTGGCCCAGAATTCTATCTCCCAAGTGCAGCATTAAAGAGGTGCCCCTCACTTCTGGTCTCTTTTTAAAATCTCTGTGTACTCCATTGTGAGCTCCATGGAGCAGGGATGGAAGCCAGAGGACAGCCTTGGCTTGGTCTTCACTTTTCACCATTTGAATCTGAGGATTCTTATCTGAGCCACTGTCTGCCTTTCCTTAAGACTTTACGTGAGCCTGAACCTCATAGAGGAGAAAGTGGGAAGTACACTTGAACACATTGGCACAGGAGACCACTTCTTAAATATAACCCCAGTAGCACAGATACTGAGAGAAATAATTAATAAATGGGACCTCCTGAAACTGAGAAGCTTCTGTAAAGTAAAGGACACGGTCAACAAGACAAAATGACAGCCTACGGAAGGGAAAAGATCTTCACCAACCCCACATCAGACAGAGGGCTGATCTCCAAAGTATATAAAGAACTCAAGAAACTTGACATCAAAAGAACAAATAATCCAACAGAAAAAAATGGGGTATAAACCTAAACAGAGAACTCTCAACAGAGGAATCTAAAATGGCTGAAAGATACTTAAGGAAACGCTCAACATCCTTAGCCATCAGAGAAATGCAAATCAAAACAANTTGAACACATTGGCACAGGAGACCACTTCTTAAATATAACCCCAGTAGCACAGATACTGAGAGAAATAATTAATAAATGGGACCTCCTGAAACTGAGAAGCTTCTGTAAAGTAAAGGACACGGTCAACAAGACAAAATGACAGCCTACGGAAGGGAAAAGATCTTCACCAACCCCACATCAGACAGAGGGCTGATCTCCAAAGTATATAAAGAACTCAAGAAACTTGACATCAAAAGAACAAATAATCCAACAGAAAAAAATGGGGTATAAACCTAAACAGAGAACTCTCAACAGAGGAATCTAAAATGGCTGAAAGATACTTAAGGAAACGCTCAACATCCTTAGCCATCAGAGAAATGCAAATCAAAACAATTCTGAGATTTGATCTTACTTACACCTGTAAGAATGGCCAACTTATGCTGATGACAACTTATGCTGGAGAGGTTGTAGGGTAAAGGGAACAACACTCCTGCATTGCTGGTGGGAGTGCAAACCGATACAGCTGCTTTGGATTTCAGTATGGCAGTTTCTCAGAAAATTAGGAAACAACAACCTATCTCAAGACCTGGTAATACCACTTTTGGGTGTATACCCAAAGGATGCTCAATCGTGCCCCAAGGACATGTGTTCAACTATGTTCATAGCAGCATTGTTTGTCATAGCCAGAACCTGGAAACAATCTAAATGCCCCTCAACTGAAGAATGGATAATATGTGGTACATTTACACAATGGAGTACTACACAGCAGAGAAAAATGATAGCTTGAAATTAGTGGGCAAATGGATGATCTAGAAAACATATTGAGTGAGGTAACACAGAAAGACAATTATCATATGTACTCACTCATAAGTGGCTTTTAACATAAAGCAAAGAAAACCAGCCTATAATTCACAATCTCAGTGAATCTAGACAACAAAGAAGAGCCTAAGAGAGACATACATGGATCTAATCTACATTAGATTAATGGAAGTAGAAAAAGACAAAATCTCCTGAGTAAATTGGGAGCATGGGACCATGGGAGAGGGTAGGAGGGGAGGAGAGAGGAAGAGAGGGGAGTGGAGAAAAATATATAGCTCGATAAAAACAATTAAAAGAAGAAAAAAAAGATTTTATGTGTGTTTTTCCTTTTATGTGTATGGGTGCTTTGCCTGCATGTATGCCTGTGTACCAGAAGAGGGCGTTGGATCTTCTAGAATTAGAGAGCACCAATGGTGCTCAGCAACTGCTGAGTCAACTCTCCAGCTCTTTGCTTTTGGTATAAAACTGGGCTGGGAGCATCTCCTGATGACCACAAGAGGACAAGCTTTCCTAAAGCAGACAGAGGTAAACTTCTGAATCCAGGAGAGGGTACAGGCTCAACAGCAGGCGAGCAAGCGACACAGCAGAACTGTGTCTTTCAGGGTTGGTGGACAGCACATGTGAAAACCAGGGCAGTGTTGGAAAGAAGGGGTAAAGTGTGCAGGCCTAGGAGGCTTTGCATCAGAAGTGAGGGGCTGTACAGGACAGTGGTTGTCTGCAGGGATTCTTTGCTTTTCCAGGTCAAGGTTGATATGGTGCCCAGCACCCACCCAGTTAAAAATAAGGTTGACGGCCCACCCAATGGCTGACCTGCCTGCTGCAGTCAATGCTGACATCTTCATAGAGTTAGCAGAAGGTCTGTAAGGCTAAGCACCTCAGTTCTAGAAGGGACACCTCGACAGGTCAGAGCTTGAGCACCTCAGCTTTCACTAAGGTGGTAAGAGTGGACTTCACACCAACAGAACCAAAAAATGTTCAATGTGCTCTTCAGAGAAAAGGAAGTCATAGGGCTAGGGAAATGGTGAAGTGCTTGCTATGTCTGCTTTAGGTTAGCTTGAGAGGACCTGAGTTTGGATCCCCAGAAACATGTAAAAAAATCTGGACGGCTGTGGTGGCCCACCTGCAATCTCAGTGCACAGGAAGTGCGGACAGCAACTTGGTTAGGTTCAATCAGAAGCTCTGGCTCAGCACATAAAGTGGAGAAGAACCAAGGAAGACACCTAAAGTCGGTGCTGGCCCTCCACACATGTATGTGTATGTACACACACACACACGCACGCACACACGCACGCACACATGCACATGGCGGGATCCTTACCGGGACGGCACTGGGCAACACCTTAGGCTGGGCAAATACTTCAGGATCCTGGTTTTGCTGCATAGACTGAAATGTTTAATGGAAAAAGAACAGACAGAGCAAGTTTTGCTAGTTAGTGGTGACAAATCTTACTTATCAACAAGGAATGGTTTAGAGGCTGAGAGAAACTTGTTGGCAATGCAACCAAGGACTCCTCTCCACCTTGAGAGCTTTGGGCTGAGGACCTATGGAGTCCCCTGGGAAGATGCGTTGGCAGAACCTTTCAGGTGGCTCTAAGAAGTGTGGTGGGAGCTAAACTCAGGCCGACTATACTAGTGACCATAGCCTCAGTTCTGGGGTTTGTATGTCTAGAGTGCAGGCTGTCCTTGAACTTACATTTTTCCTGCCTCAGCCTCTTAAGCAGCTGCGAGTTTTGTTTTTGTTTGTTTGTTTGTTTGTTTGTTGGAGACAGGGTTTCTCTCTGGGTAGCCCTAGCGGTCCTGGAACTCACTCTGTAGACTAGGCTGGCCTCAAACTCACAGAGATCTGTCTGCCTCTGCTTCCGGAGTGCTAGGATTTAAGGGTGTGAGCTACCACCATCTGGCACATATGTGTTTTTTGGGAGACTTAGTTTCACTGTGTAGTCCTGGATGGCCTGGAACTCACACAGACACCTGCCTGCCACTATCTCCCAAGTGCAGGGATTAAAGGTTTGTGTCACCATGCATCTCCTGTGTAAGCTGGTGATAGCCCAGGCCTACTGTTGAGCGTGTCGAGATCAAATGATTAAAAATGTATTTTCCCTGCAGTGCTGCAAGTTGAAGTCAGGACCTTGCACATGACAGACAAGTCGCTCTGCTACTATGTTCCCAGCCCCAATGTCTTCAAAGGTTGTTTGAACTTGGATAGATGGCACCAAACAGTCTTCATCCTAAGTCACATTTTAAATCCTCAGTTTCGTGAGAGGGAAAGAAATTTTCCCTTTTATTGTTTATTTCCTTTGTGATAGGGCAGTTCAGTCTGGTCTCCAAGTGGAGACTCTTGCTTCAGCTTTCTTACTCTAGCTGGTGCCCTGTCAGGGCCTCTGGGAAAGAATTAGCTCTGCATACAAACACAAGACAACTCAACGTAGACCAACGTCTTTTGTTTTGAGACAGGATAGCCCTGGCTGGTCTGGTTATGTAGACCAGGCTGGACTTGAAATCACAGATTGCCTACTGAGACTAAAGGCATGTGCCACTATACCAGGCAAAAGCAAGATCTTAAAATCAGTTACTCCCATCTAAGTGAGTATTTACACATATGTAAGTGGTTTCTGCCAGACAGCAGGCAAGAGTGTTGTCCTGTCTTTTAGAGCTGATAGTGGAGAAGGCACTGCCTGAGCTTCCAGATTCACTGAGCCTTGGGACAGACCCTTTCCCTCTGCAATCAGAAACCAAAGTAAACTTCCTTCCCTATGCTTCTTCTGGTATTTTATCACAGCAAAGGAAAAGAGCAGGATCCTACCTCCTGACACAACCCTGCCCCCAGAGCAGAATGCTCCTTCCGGTTGATGCAGTCAGACCCAAAAGCAGAAAGGCAGCCAACAGTCAGAGCAGCCACTCCACTCCCTTAAGGCTGTGACCAGGCACCACTCAAATAAACTCGGCTCCTTTCCCCTCTATACCATTCTACCATGAAACCTCACTGACTGGACATTTAAAAAAAACCCTTGTCCACATTGCCCAACCCAGGCCCCTACTGCTCAGGTCCAAGTGACTGTCAGCTTGTTCTGTAACGAATGGCCTGACTTCTGTTTCTGCCATTTCCAACACGGTGTATTTCATTCAGAATGTTTCAGTGCTTTCCAAAGTCTGAGAACAAAACTCAAACTCCTTAACTTACAATTTATTCATCTCCCAATGTTAACTCCCCCAGGTTTGTTCCCATAGCAAATTCAGTTACTACTGACCATGGGCAGGGGTGGGGATGGCTAGTGTACAAAATAACATGCTGTGTGTGTGTGTGTGTGTGTGTGTGTGTGTGTGTGTGTGTGTGTGTGAGGCACGCAACTGTGTCACATTACTTAAAACCAAGGCTCTTGCAGTTTAATCCCTTCACTCCTTCCTGCCATTACCTGAAGGGCTGGAGCAAGCACCATGTTGCTCAGGGAGGCTAAGGTTGCTGCTCTTGCTGCTGATGTCTTAGAGGGAGGCTCTATGAAGCTCTCAGGGGTGGCCAGCTGGCCAGCTGCTGAAGAAAAGTTGGGTGCCATTGCACCTTTTCCAAGCGGCTGTGCCTGTATTTGGTCATGCTGTGGGGTCAACCTGAGTTTCTGGAGCAGATCAACGCTTGGGAGGGGTGTGCCAGCTGTGCTCGACAGGCTCCCTGGGGCTCTGAAGGGGCTCTGGCTAGCAATCAGACTGCTGTGGCTGAGCTCAGGGACCGGCTGGTTCAGGAGTGGAGACTTCTGTCGAGGTGTGGTCTTCACTGCTTGTATTAAGGTACTATTCCGAGGTAAGTGGGGAAGCTGTGCGGCAGGAGCTTCGGCTGGCAGAGTGGGACTGAGGACAGGGCTTAGCGGGATCGTGTAGCTCGGGGCATGCTTTTCACCCGCTTGTGCAATGGAGGCAGGAGTGATGAGCACCGGGGTGGTGGCTTCAGGCTGGACTGTGTGGCGAGCGCCAGAATGGACACCCAGGTTTTCAGACTGAGGTGCTCCCCCTGACTGCTCAAAGGAAAATGGGAGGAATGAGCTGGGCTCTTTCTGTGCTGTATCTCCGGGCAGCTTCTCCACGTCTTCTGACTCTAGACCCATGACTGCTGGCTGCTCCTTTGGCAAAGAGGTCCCAAATAGCTCTTCTACTGTCAGATGCTTGTGCCCAGATGAAGCAGACTGAAAAGTAAAATCAAACGACACAATGGAACAACTCTCTGTGAACAACTGTAACCAAAATTCTTTTTCATTACATAGAAATATGTAGAAGCAAGGAGAGAATGTGAAAAAAATGCCTGGGGTAACCTAGGATGCAGAAGGATTCAAACAGCACCTACCAAAGGCTCTCCAGGTTCAAGGATAGAAATCTGCTTAATAACAAAGTCTGTACTGTGGAGTTCCAGGCAATAGCTTAGCTTACTTTGTTCCCCTTGGTGAATTTAGCTACAGTTAAGGGGCACTTATATCACAACAAAGCTCCCTGTGCCTAAGTGTTCACTAACATACCAGGACATGATGCCAGCAAGAAAGGGGACCAAATTTTAAGAAATTAATTTTTACTGTTCTTCACAAAAAACTAGCATTGAACTTCAGGAACCTAAATACCGAAAACAATGTTACCCATTATTATGAGGCCTTTGCTGCTCTGTGCCCTCAAATTCCAGACTACTAAAGAGGAAGGGAACCATCCATCCACAATGAAGACTGGAGCCAGGGGAGGGGCTTGGTGGGGACCCTGCTCCAGCACGTGTGTGTGCAGAGGGATTCTTTATTCCTCTTTTTGCTGTGCTCTTAAAGTTAAAGTGAGATTCTGAATTTGGAGTGGTTTTATTTTATTTTGAGACAGGGTTTCTTTACTGCCCTGACTGTCCTGGAACTCACTATGCAGACCAGGCTGGCCTCGAACTCTGAAAGATCTCTTACACAGTGAGGCTACATCAAAATGTCTTTTTAAATTGTAGAAGTAAAAAGGAATAATAATAATTCACATGGCTCAATTTCCTCATATTTTTACTCCTCTAGAGCCCAAATTCTAAATAAAAATTATCAAGGTTAAATTCTTTTTTTAAAAAAGATTTTATTTATTTATTAAGTATACAATATTCTGCCTGCATGGATGTCCACACCAGAAGAAGGCACCAGATATCACTATAGATGGTTATGAGCCACCATGTGGTTGCTGGGAATTGAACTCAGGACCTCTGGAAGAGCAGTCAGTGCTCTTAAACTCTGAGCCATCTCTCCAGCCCCAAGGTTAAAATCTTGAGTACTAACTGGAAAATTTACAGAATTGTAAAGATAAAAATCACATAACCACATCACATAACCACATGTGATATTATCTAACAGCTCTACTACCAAGCTATGTGCACCTCAGATCTTGGGTTGTTTATACTCTTTTGGGGATGTATCCAGGCTGGCCTTGAGTTTTCAACAATCATGTTTCAGCTTCCTGACTGCTCAATGTTCAGCAATTAAAAAAAATTCTTTATGATAAAAAAATGGTTCAAGATTGTGTGATAAGAACTTGGATGTGGTAGCTCGTGCCTGTAACCCTAGATGGCAAGTGGTGGAAGGAGAATTAATTAGTCTGAATTTAAGGTAAGCCTAGCCTACACAGTTTGTTCCACACTGGACCAAAACCAAGACCAAATCAAATAAAACAAAAATTGCCAACAACATCCTCACCACCGAGCTGGGAGTGGAGCACAGCTATACACTAGAATCCAGGGGACAGTGGGGAGGAGGAGAGATCCAAAGGTACCTCAGCTACCTAATGCGTTCTCAGCTAGATGGAACTATCCCCTAGGATCTAATCCAATCCAGCCCAAGTTAACTTAAACAAAACCAAAGGAAAATAATGGAAAACAATATTCATATTTATAATGCAAATTAATGTAGATTATAAAATCATACTGTTATGTATATACACCACATTTAGATATTTCAATTTTGGAAAATGAAGTATTAGGGCTACTCTGCAGAAATTTCAGGTAAGAAGTCATATTTCTATGTTAAAGAATAGGAATAATTAAATCACATGAAAAAAACTAAAGAAACCATACCAGAGAAATATTACCAAGAGAATTTAACAAGTGTATTATGAAATTGAAATGCATTTTTTGTGAGCTGTATTTGTGGTATACAGACAAGTTCATGTGGTATACACATGTGCACATGTAGATAACGTGCATGTTTGTGGAGGACAGAAGTCGATGTCCAATGTTGTCCCTAGGAACCAGGACTCACCATTCAGCTAGAGTGGCTGCCCTGTGAGCTCTAGAAGCCTGTCTCTGTCTGCCTCTTCAGTGCACCAGCGAGCTCAGCTTTTGTGTGGATGCTGGGACCTACACTCTGGCCTTCATGCTTGCATGGCCAGCACTGCACTGACCTAAATCCCCCTCAGTAGCCCTCATGAAATGGGATTCAATACCAAGGTTTGGCAGCATCATCTCTACTCAGCACTAGATGGCAGTGTTACTAAACAGATAGTCATTCTGTGCAGGGGCAGAGGAAGGATTTGTTTCAGACACAGCTTTTGACAAAATCCAAATCTCAATATTTTAGAATTCCTTGGTTGTAGCTGAAAAAAAGATATAGTTTTACTTTATTTCATGTTTTTGAGACAAAGTCTTGCTATACAGCCTACACCCTTCACGTTTGGGAATGTCCTGCTCAGTTTTGTGCTTGTAAACCCAGTGCTAGGCAGGTGGAGGCAGGGGTGGGGTCACAGGGATTTACTGGCTAGCCTAGTCAGCCATGGCGAGCTAAGGAGAAACTCTGCTTACAACATGAAATGAGCCAGGTGGTGGTGCGTGTCTTTGATTTTAGTGTGCAAGGGGCAGAAACAGGAGGATCTCTGTGAGTTTGAGGCCAGTCTGCGAGTTCCAGGACAGCCAGGGCTACACAAAGAAACCCTGTCTCCAAAAGCCAAACAACAAAACAATAAAAAGGTAGGTGGAGTCAAAAGAGTGGCATTTGAGGTGGTTGTGCCATCCAAATGCACACAGGTCAGAGTGCTGTAACGAGGCAGGGACTAGGTGGGCAAGGAGATGATAGAATTGTTGGCACAGGCAGATGCCAGGTAGAGTCTTGTGGGCCATTGCTATGAGTGAGACAGGACCCCATAGGAAGCTGTAAAAGCAGAGGCACAAAAGCTAGGCTTTAGCTGCTCATTCCGCTCATCTGGCTGAGCACAGAGAAAGGAGGCAGTGTCAAGAACAAAAGCTAGGGGACTAGAAAGGAGGCTGCTGCACAGTCCAGATGAGAGTTTCATGGGCCTGGGAAAGGAGCTGGGGACATGTCATTATGATGTCACACATATGATCTGACAGACAAGTGATGAACCAAGCTTGCACAGTGGTTCAAATCCTGAAATGTCACTGCTTTGTTACTTTGACAAGGCTAGGGCTTTAGCTGTACAAACCTTATCTTGTAACCCAGAGGGTGTCTCTTCTAGAGTCTCGGTGCTTCCCAGATTGGAGAGCTGAGTGCTTGGCTGTAACCCAGGGCTGGAGATATTTGAGTCACCCATCTGATTCTTGGAAAAGAATTAAAAGAAAAAGTCTATCATCTGAAAAAGGATTGCTGTCTAAAATTTGGTTTACATTTGAAGTTATCAAAAAATTCCTTAATTAAAAAATAAGCAAAAAACCTCATAATGTTTCTATCAATTCTCATAACTTCTATAAAATTCCTATAAAGTGAAGAATCTATGTCTATGTATGGTAGCTCCAACCATTTTGGTTTTAATCATTTTAAGAAAATGATATCATTTTTTTCTACCAGATTTTTCCATAATTTAAGTTACATAGAACACTTTCAACTGTTGGGAGCCACAGCTCGACCTGCATGCCCCCCTCTGACAGCCCGCTGAGATCATGCCCCTGAGCACTCCAAGAAACCAGCAGTTTGTTCTCTGCCATGGCTTTGTCTTTTAAAAATGCTACATAAAGTAGAATGGAATACAAGCACAGCACTGGCTTCTGACACATGGCATAATGCCTTTAAGGTTCATGCAAGCTAATTGATAATACCAACAGCTCGTTCCTTTTTAAATGCCAAGCATACAACATCTGGATTATTTTCACCTTTAAAGATTTTTATTTTATGTGTATGAGTGTTTTGTCTACATGTATGTATGTGCACTGTACACGGGGAGGTCAGAATAGGGCACTGGATGTCCTGGAGCTGGAGTTAAAGATGATGTGAACTGTTGGTCCTGGGAACTGAACCAGTTGCTCTTACAGAAGAGCAACTTCTTCTGTAAGAGCAATGGGTGCTCTTGACCACTGAGCCACCTCTCCAGCACACTTTCAATCTTTAAAAGCTATCTGTATATGTGTAGTAATTACGTGTGTGGACATGGGTGAGCACCTATGCCGGAGGAAGCCAGAGGAGGATCTTGGGTCACTCCCTCTCACAATGAACCTGGGCTCACTCTTGTCTCACTGTTTTGGCCAAACAGGTTGGCCAGCAAATCTTTAATTTTTAAGTCAAAATTCTGAAGCCTCTGTTCCTCCATCTCATCTCTACCTGTTGAGGGCACAGGCTGACATGGCATGCTTTTTTATGGGGGTGATGGGAATCAAACACTGGTCCTCACACTGTACACTAAACTGTTTGACACACTGAAACATCTCCCCAGTCAGTCATGAACACAGCTTGAATAACTGTGCAGATGAGTTCCATCTCACTAGAGTAGATACCTAGGCAAAGACAAATCAGGGTATAATTGGCAAATATTGTTTTCTTCTAAAAGCTTCTTTCCTTTCCTCCCTTTTTTTTTTTTTGAGACAGTCTTGCTATGCATTTCAGGTTGACTTTGAACTCATGGTCTTTTTGCCTCAGTCTCCTAATGTTCTGAGATTACAGGTGTGACAACCACACTTGACTTAGTTTTTTCTTGTGCATGTACATGTGGTTTTTGTGTGCAAATGTGTATATATGAAGGCTGGGGTTGAAGCTGGATGTCCTCAGTCACTCTTTCCTTTATCGAGACAGGTATACTCACAGACTCTGCTATACCGGACAGCCACCAAGTCGCAGAGATCCTCTAGTCTCTGCCTCCCCAGCACTGTCCTGAACCCAAAGCACAGCTGGGGGTCCAGCTCCGGTCCTCATGCTTGCATAACAAGCATGTACTGCCATCCTTCCAGAACTCAGGGATCAGCCTGATGTTTCTTTCCATTTAAATTTACAAACAAGTAGGAGCTGAATTTTGAATTAGATGCTACAGTTTGGTTAAAATTCATTTTATGCGGACGTGTATGCATATGGACACCCCAATCCATTTCAATACCACTTAAATTTGCACTTGCTAAAAGTGATGTTGCACTGGGCGTGGTGGTTCACTCCTTTGATTCCAGCACTCACAGGCAGGCAGATTTCTGTGAGCTCAAGGCTAGCCTGGCTTACAAAGCAAGTTCCAGGACAACCAAGGATGTTACATAGAGAAATCCTGTCTCAAATAACCAAAGCCAAAAAATAAAAAAGTGATACTGCAAGTGAAAATATTTTTGTTTTTAAAAAGAATCTTTGGTTGGTCCTGGGTTCAAATCCTAATACTGAAAAATTAACACAAGGCAATGTAACATACACAAGAATTCTTAAAGATAACCACTGATGGACATGCAGTTATGATGTTTTGAAAACCTAAGTCACATTTTAGAGATTTGTTCCAGCTTTTGTTAAGCACTGTCTATGTCAGGATAACAAAAACAAACAGCAAAACAAGAAACATCTCCAAACTTAACCACACAACAGAACAATTCTAACAAGAAAAATAAAAGTTAATTTTCTTGATACACTTTTCAGAAACATGCTCAACAGAGGACTAGGGACTCAAATTACTGAATAGATAGAATGCTGCATTTCTCCTATTCAAATGATAATTCCTATATTATTTCAGAACATCAGTCCCTTTAGACTAACCTGAAACTTACTAAGTAACTAAAGCTGGTCTTGAACCCTGACTTTCAGTTTCTGCCTCCTTGGGATCATAGGCATGTGTTACTATGCCTACTTCCAGAACACATTCAACCCGTGTCACCCATCTGAGGTGAGGTGAAAACAGTCTGTAAAAGGCCATGAAATATTTTAATCTAACAGGGTTTTCATCACTCACTCAGGAACATAAAGCTGTCCCTAAGAAACACTTCAAAGCAGAAGGTATAATGCTCAGACCCACGGGTATCTTGTGGGCACCTTAGTAGCCCATCTGAAGCACTTCAGAGCATTGTACCCGTGTAAGGTCTTTGTTCAAGGTCCATTTTCTGTGTTGATGATGGCCACCAGCCATAAAATTTAGTAGGAGATACGTCCAATCACATACAAATTTGTTGGAGGATAATATTTCGTAAAATCTTTGAGGAGATTCAATCTCCAGTATGATAAACAGGGTGTAGTGGCACGTGCCTATAGTTATAACACTTGGGGATTGGAAGCAGAAGTCCAAGGTCTTCCTTGGCTACACAATGAGTCTGGAGCCTCGCCTAACGAAAAATCTTCTAATCTACTAATTCTATTTTAGTAATTAATCTTAGGAAAAGATTAATGTGATATATGATGATTTAATTATGGGTCTGTATTGCTGAGGTCTTAAGGACAAGATTTAAGGCAGGCAGTGGTGGCCCACATCTTTAATTCCAGCACTCGGGAGGCAGAGGCAGGCTGATTCTCTATTGAGTTCTAGGCCAGCCTGGTCTACAGAGCAGGCTACACAGAGAAACCGTATCTTGAAAGACCAAAAAGGAATTAAGAGAAATCTAGGGTATTGTTTATGTAAAGTTCTAGTTGGGAGTGGTAGTGTACTCCTTTAATCCCAGCAATTAGGAGACATAGGAAGGCAGATCTCTGTGAGTTCGAGGCCAGCCTGGTCTATAGAGTAAATTTTAGGACAGCCATCACTATACAGAGAAATTCTGTCTTGGAAAAACAAACAAACAAACAAAATCCTAACACACATAAACAAACTACACACTTGGACAGAATTTTGGAAGGATACAAGAATTATCAATGATTACTTCTAGCTGGCAGAATTACTACATTCCCTTCCTTTTGTTTACTAATTTTTGAACATAAAGTTTTCTATAGCATTATGAATTGTTTGCCTGGGAAAAATAATGGTATTCCTACACTTGAGAAAAATTAAAAATACTGTTCTTAAATTTTTCCACAAAACTTGGAAAAAAAGAATCAAAATCCAGGATTATGTCCTGTGGCTAGAAGCAATGCAAACTGGGCTAGCTATAAAGTCAGTGGTTTTAGCTGCCTTTCATTACATGAAATATTTGTGCTGCTGTGGTAGTAGACAGCGTGATTTCAACAGTCAGGAGGCTGAGTCAGGAGGATCACTTGTTTGAGGCCAGCCTAGGTTAGACTGAGACCCTACAAAAAGGGGGTGTGAGGGGAGAGATGATCATCTTATATAAACTGACTGAACAGGGAAGATTTAGAATTGAAAGTGAATTTCATTAAACCTGCGGCCTTGCCTATCCTTCCTGCCCTTGGCTGCCACTCTCAAGTCCACCAAGAAGACAGAGACGGTCTGCCTACGTGCTGCTGGGGAAGAGTCACCCACACACGAAGATCCAGAACCATTTCTAATAACAGCTCAGAACAGGCAAACAAGGCAGAAAGCAGGGCTTTTATTAAGGAAGTACTGCTTATTTACAGCCTTTAAAAACAAAAAGAAAACCCTATAAGCAAAATGTTAAAGACTGAACAAATCTTTAAGCATTCCATTTGAATCTAACTTTGCATAACATCTTATGTATTCCAGCATGTTTTTTTTTTTTTCAATAGAAGATCCTTTCTGTATGATTTGCTTTTGCAGTAATTGAAAATAGAAACCTTATCAGATTTTCGGATTGTGCATTTGACACTAGCGTTTCTAGTGTCTAGGGGTTGGGTACGAGCATGCTCAACTCCAGGAAAAGTGTTAATAGGTTTAAAAAAGAAGCCTTCTTTCCTTTTGTGGTTTTTTGCTTCTCAGCCAGAGATGTTAGCCAAGGCCTCTTCTTGCAACATCTGTCCTACTCGATAGTATAGTTTCTGTCTTAAAGGGACTTCAATCCAGTTACCACTCAGGCACTAATGATCTTCACCCATGAACACAGACAGCTAACGAAAATTGCACAAGATATTATGAGATGAGATCTATGGAAAATTACTTAACCTTTGGACCAAGCCAGACGACAATAACAAAAAAAAAATAAACAAACCTCAAATTTTATTTTTATTTGATTTTTTAAACAATCATGATTTAGCCAGTTTGTGGTGGTACATGCCTTTAATTCCACCACATGGGAGGCAGAGGCTGGTGGATCTCTGAGTTAGAGGCCAGCCTGGTCCACCGAGTTCCAGGACAGTCAGGGCTAAACACAGAAATGTTGTCTCAAAAAAGCAAAACCTAAACCAAAAGAAAAACAAAACAAAAGTAAAACTAAACAGACAGCCAGATGTGATGGCACACACCTTGAAACCTAGCACTGGAAGGCAAAGGTAGGTAGATCTCTGTGATTTCAAGGACAGCCTAGTCTACAAAGAAGTTCTGTGCCAGTTATGACTAGTTACGACTACGTGGTGAGACCTAGTCTCAAAAAAAAACCCCAAAAAACCAAGACAAAATATTCCCAAATTACCCCTCCACCCCCCTCAAAAAGAAAAAAAAGTCACGCCTCCAAACAAACAAGAGATAGATAACGCCGAATTTCAGAAAAGTGTTACATTTGGGTAAAGTTCCAAACGGGTTCAATTACAGAACACAAACGTGCCATTTACTATTAAGGGGCACAAATTACCAGACTGTTTTCAAAAATCCACATAAATCCCCAAGGCCATCTAGCACTGAACAGGATTGCAGGGGTGAGGAGGCGCTGTGACGCTTTCCCTGAGATACCTGCTGAGCACCAGCCTCCACCCTCCATGACCATCTTCTCCCACGGTAATGCTATGATGACCACAGGAACAGAGAACGAAATTGTATGATTCCTCCCTAACCACACACTCTGAGGGAAGCAGACTGTCCTCAGTCTGTTAGGTTTGATTTTGTAGAGCCTATTCTTTTCTAAACTAAGGACTGCTGCGGGCACTGGAGTCACTCTGCCCATCTCATAGACTCCAGCAGGACGCTCTCTCTCCTTTGGTATTCCCTGGTCAGCACCCAGA
This sequence comes from Bramus lutescens, assembly GCA_001685075.1. Taxonomy (NCBI): domain Eukaryota; kingdom Metazoa; phylum Chordata; class Mammalia; order Rodentia; family Cricetidae; genus Bramus; species Bramus lutescens. The sequence goes on along the minus strand of LOEQ01003243.1, from coordinate 105,511 downwards.
GAGCCTTACCCTCTCATACTCATCCTTGGCTCTGCTAAGCATCTCCAGGATGTCGATAGGCCTCTGGTCGCTGCAGCCATTGGCTTGGCTGGGACTCTGTTTATCTCGAGCAGCCTGCTGGGATCGCCGTGTCTCCTCTTCTACCACACTACAGGAGGAGAAACAGGTTTCAGAAAGGCCACTTGACACAACTGGACTTCAGGACTCTCTTGTCGACTTTCCAAGTAAGAGTGTCACAGGACACTCTCCTTGTAATAGATAATGAACCTTGGTTACCTCATTCCAGAAAATACCTGACTTAACCATGTCACCATCTTAGTCACAACAGTGAACAGCCCCTTACCTTAATAGAACCCCTTTCTGGAGGTGGTAAAAATAGGTCCATTAAGAAATCTGTTCAAGCATCTCCTTTTCTCCCACAAGTAACTCAAAGTCAGCAGGAATAAGTGGTGAATGGACATTACTAAGACATGGAAAACCGAGCAGGATGCTGTGAACTAACCTTGAAAATGGCTGTTGGTGAATTCTCTACAAGCAGACAAAAGGCTCTGCGGCTAAATGGGTGACCAAACTCAGGGTAGTTATGGGTATGTATTATATTTTATTGGCACTATTTAATTCTTCATTTTAAGTTCTGCAAGGCAGGGTTGGGGTCTTCAACTCTTTTTACAGGCTTACATTTTAAATAATACCCTTGCTCCTCCTTGCATCCTCCACCAAAGAAAAGGTTTGAAGCCACTGAGCAATTTCAGTAAAATTGTTAGCAACTAAAGGCTGGATGGGGACCACATGGGTACTTTATTTTCTGTATAGATTTTAATAATGTAAGTAATTAAAAAATACATTCAGATTTCAGTCACAAACTACAATGACTAGGCCTTCCTGCCATGAGATTTTATAGGTGCAAGTCCCACATGGTAGTGTTAACTGAGATCTCACTGGCAATGACTACAGCAAGTCAAACAATCCAGCAGCAAAAGGCTCATTTTTGAAAGGATATGAGAAACAGGAGTAACACGAGCAACAGAAATGAGGCTACGTTACTCAGCGTCAGTTAGGACAGCTTGCCCAAGACTCCCATGTGGGACACGGCAATGATGGTCATCATTTAACACTAGGTTAAACAATACCACGCCTTAAAAAGATGGCAGAGCTAAGTAAGTAAGACTAGAGACATAGCTCACTTGCTATGCAATCATGCTTTGCAAGCTAGTTGGAGCTCCAGAACTTACATAAAAAAGATGGGAGCTGCCAGGTGGTGGTGGCGCACACCTTTAATCCCAGCATCCGGAGGCAGAGGTAGGGGAACCTCTGTGGGTTCGAGGCCAGCCTACTCTACAGAGCAAGTTCCAGAACAGGCTCCAAAGCTACACAGAGAAACCGTGTCTTGAAAAACCAATAATAAATAAATAAAACCCCAAACCAACCAACCAAACAAACAAAAAGCCGGGAGCTGGTTCAGTCGGTAAAGTATTCACTGTGAAGACATTAGCATTGGGATCTTCAGCACCCATTTAGAAGCCAGGTGCAGCAGTGTGCACTTGGAATCTAATTTGGGGGAAAGTGGAGACAAGACAGACCGGACCCTGGAAATTCACTGGCCAATCAATCTACATGAGTCAGTGAGGGACAGGTTCAGTGAGAAACTGTCTCAAAAGACAAGGTGGAGGAGGATAGAGGTCAACACACCTGCTTGACATTAACCTCTGGCTGGCTTCTACCTGCACATGCACACACATACATGTACACTCACATTCAGACAAAAATACACAAAACAATGTGACGGTGCATGCTTGTAACCCTACAGTAGGGAATCAGAGGCGGGTAGTTTCTCTGGGACTCAATGGCTAGCTAACCTAGCTTGTGTGGTAGGTTCCAGGCCAGTGAGACCTCAAACTCACAGAGATCCACCTACCTCTGCCTTTTGAGTGTTGGGATTAAAGGGGTGCGCCAGCATGGCCTTATTTTTTCGAGACAGGAGCTTCCCATGTAGCCAAGGCTAGGCTCCAAAGACTTATGCTTAAGCCTCCTGAATGCTATTATAGGCATATACCATCATACCCAGTTGCCACTCTGAATTTATATACATAAAATTAATTTATGTGTAATGGCGCTTTGCCTGCACACATGTCCATGCACCACATGTGTGCCTGGTGCCTACTATGGCCAGAAGAAGTTGTTGGATCACTTGGAGCTTGTGAACTGCTATATGGGTGCTAGTCTTTTGGAAGAGCAGCCAGTGCTACTAACCACTAAGCCATCTCTCTGGCTCCTGTTCTAATTTTTTTTTTTTTTTAAAGGAGGAGAGTCTCACTATGTAGTCCTGGCTGAAACTCACAATGTTGATGATACCGGCCTTGACCCTGTGATCCTTTTGCTTCTGACTCACCACTGCAAGATTATAGGTGTATGTCACTATGTCTGGTTCCACTGTGTTTCTGTGTGTGTGTGTGTGTGTGTGTGTGTGTGTGTTACACACGAGTGTGTAGGTATGCATGCCCATGCATGCTCACGCAGAGGCTCTCTCAGAAGAGTCCCTAACCTAGGAAGCTCGCCGTTTCTGCTAAGCTAACTGGTCAGGGAGCTCCTGGATCTGCCTGTCTCCACAACCAGTGCTGGGGATTGTACCTCAGATCTGATGGTGAACGCAAATAAAGTAATCCCACACTAACTCCAAATTGGGTATAAGAAGGGGTTCTTTATTTAAAGTGGGACTCACAGATCACAGTCCTCTGTACGAACAGGGAACAAGAACTGAATCTAGCATCTAGGTGAGAGAGGAGAAAGTTTGTCCTCAGGGTTAGGGACATCAATTAAGGGGAGGGGTTGATTATAACTGGTATAGGGTGGAAATTTTGTAGGCTCAGGGATCTCACTCTGTTTAAGACATTTTGTATATTGATACAATTTTAGGATATATTTATCATATTGCACTATACATTTTGACCCTTGATCAAGATACTCATATTGTTTACATTTTGAGGTTATTGACCTCATTTGCTACACAGTTGTTTAAAGATTATTTAATACTCTAATATGAAGTCTTAGTCTTTAAGTTATATAGGTATTAAGTATTATAGGTCAATAGTCATCCATGTCTGTCATACTTAAAGTTAGACTAATCAGATTCTTTACACACATAGAGATTGTATTCCACATAGGTAGGTAATCTCCAACCACTTCAAAGAACTGTAGAATATGGCATTTAAATAACTTAGGGGTCTGTTGATGCGAGACATGACTGCTCCTGGCATCACCGATCTACTCCGAGACAGTGATGAACACTGAAGTTTCTTGGAGTTTTTTTTTTTTCTTCTTGGCAAAACTGGCCTTTGGCCAAGGAACTGTCCATGCCTTTACCACTGACAAAATGCATGGTGTTTGGACTGAACAAGCAGGATACAAGAAAAAAGACTGCCAAACCTTGCCAAGACAGGGTAAGATGGTTTTGAAAAATTTCCTGCCTCTAAAAGTGGTCTTCAGTTACTCTAGGCCTTAGCTAAAGTTGGCTGCTTCAATGTTGCAAATAGACTTTGGCCAGTTGTCTCTGTCATTTACTACACATTTTCAAAGCTGTTTGATTGCACTTCCTGCCTAATCAAGTAATATTATCTCCCTTCTCAGGTCTTTGATGGGGTTGAAGACTAGATAGTCAAAGTTACTTTCCTCTTCTGACTTAGCCAAGCCATTTCTAATATAAGATTTAGACTCCATAGGATAGAATAATTATTGAAAACATTTAGCTTATGTTTCTTGCTTAATATTGCTTATGCTGGTTATAATTCTATTTTTATACTTTTTTTTACTTGATTTTTTTTTTCGTTTTTGTTTTTCAAGACAGGGTTTCTCTGTAGCTTTGGAGCCTGTCCTGGAAC
>LOEQ01003243.1:75349-101583 GCA_001685075.1 Bramus lutescens | reverse complement strand
GAGATCCACCTGTCTCTGCCTCCCAAGTGCTGGGATTAAAGGCGTGCACCACCAACACCCAGCCTGATATGTTTTTATACTTGATATGTGTTCTTATTGTATATAGTATTGTATTGGGTTTGGAACTCTCTTACTTAGACAAAAGGGGGAGGTGATGGCCCCTTCAGCCAATGGCATTTGAGAGGCTGGACCAGGTTGGGTGTGGCTTTGGGCACCAAAAAGGTGTGCGCCCCCCCATGCTGGATTCGGTTTCTGTTCCCCATTCGTGCAGGACTGTGATCTGTGAGTTCCCCTTTAAATAAAGAACCCCTTCTTATACCCAATTCGGAGTTAGTGTGGGATTACTTTATTTGCATTCGCCATCACAGGTCCTTAGAAAGCAAGGATCAAACCCTTAGGCCCACTCTGGGATTTCAGAATGCTAAAATGTTCTGTGATTCTATAAGAAAGGTAAACTTGTAGATGTTCTCAAAACTCTATTTGACTATAAAGCTCTTTACTGTCTTACATTCTAGGCAAGTATTCTACTATGGAGCAACATTCCCCAAACCTCTGCTGCTTCAAAGTAATGCAGAGCGCTGCCTGCTTTTCTAAAGGTCAATTCCCAGCAACCACATGGTGGCTTACAACCATCTGTAATGAGATCTGGTGCTCCCTTCTGGCCTGTAGGCATACACACAGATAGAATACTATATACAAAATAAATAAACTTTAAAAAACAAAAAAAAGAAGGTGACTACTACAACAAGAAATGAAGAACCACAGGCTTCATGGTAGACTAAATGAAGACTGGGCAGTCACTAATATGGAATCAGATCAACACCAGTGCGAATTTCATACTTAGCTATAGGCCATACCAGCCTGAGTCCACCACAAGAAAGGACTCCAGCACAAAGGCTTTTCTACCTACTTCCTTACTTGCCACCTAGCTTGGCCAAGCTGATGCCCAGCCCTTCCCTGACTTGGACTGGACCTGTCATCCTGGTTCAAAAGGATTATTAGCTAATAATCCCCACTGTTTACCCACAGAATAGACCATGCCAGGAAACTAGGGTGGTATGGAAGAAATGCACACAAAAGAGCACTGGCCTTAAGGTCTCTTCCAGTTCAAACTTAATAGGCAATACTCTTTGCGATGGTTTGAATGAGAATGGCTCCCATTGGCTTAAGTATTTGAATGTTTGGTGAGTTGGTGAAACTGAAGGTGTAGTGGTTTGAATGAAAATGGCCCATAGGGAGTGGCACTAGTGGGTGTGGCCTTGCTGGAAGAAGCCTGTAACTGGAGTTGGGCTTTGGGGTTTCAGAAGCTCAAGCCAGGCCCAGTGTTACTCTCTCTTCCTGTTGCCTGCTGATCCAGATGTAGAACTCTCAGCTACCTTTCCCAGCATGCCTACCTGCCTCCATGCTTCCCACCATGACAATAATGGACTAAACCTGTGAACTATAAGCTGGCCTCCATTAACTGTTTTCCTTCTTTTGTAAGAATTGTCATGTTTGGCTGGAGATATGGCTCAGTGTTTAAGAGTACTGGCTGCTCTTCCAGAGGTCTTGAGTTTAATTCCCAGCAATCACTTGGTGACTCACAACCATCTATAACGGAACCTGATATCCTCTTCTAGCATAAAGATGTACATGCAGATAGAACACTCTCATATATATATATACATCTTTTAAAATATATATATATATTATATATATATATCTTTTAAAAATAAGAGTTGCTGTGTTCATGGTGTCTCTTCACAGCAATAGAAACCCTAAGACAGAGGTATACAGTGATATTTCATTTGTATTTTAATAAAGTTTGCCTGAAGTTCAGAGAGTAAAACAGCCAAACTGGCTAGCCTTACAGACTAGGCAGTGGTGACACACATCTTTAATCCCAGTAGCCATGCTAGTTTGCCATAGAGACCGAGTGGCAGTGGTGCATGCTTTTAATCCCAGCCCTAGAGAGGAATATAAAATGAGAGGAGACAGCTCATAGGCCCAATCTTATTCTGAGATTCTTGGAGGCAGAATCACCATTTTGGACTGAGGTAGAGGTAAGAGCCAGTGGCTGGCTGTTCTGCTTTTCTGACCTTCAGATTGAAACCCAATTTCTGTCTCTGGGTTTTTATTAATCATGCTACAGAAGTATTAAGAGATTTAGCCTTGTCAGAGGAGGCATGTCACTGGGGGTGGACTCTGAGGTTTCATTCTCAGCCTGTGCTTAGTCTGTCTGTCTTGCGCTTATAGATAAGATGTAAGCTCTCAGGTGAGTATAGTGATGTACATGTTTAATCCTAGTACTCACCTGGGAGGCAGAGAAAGGTGGATCTCTGAGTTCGAGGCCAGCCTGTGCTACATAGTGAGTTCCAGGACAGCCAGGGCTACGTAGAGAGACTATCTTAGGGTTCCTATTGCTGTGATAAAACACCATGACCAAAGCAAACTGAGGAGAAAAAGGTTTACTGTGCTTATTCTTCCACATCACTGTTCATCACTGAAGGAAGTCAGGGCAGGAACCTGGAGACAGAGCTGATGCAGAGCCCATGGAGGAGTGCTGCTTACTGGCTCACCCCAATGCTTGCTCAGCCTTGCATCTTAGTTTTGTTTCGTTTTTGAAATACAGTTTCTCTGTAGCTTTGAAGATTGTTCCAGTGCTAGTTCTTGTAGACCAGGCTGACCTTGAATTCACAGAGATCTGCTTGCCACCCCCTGGCTTCAGCCTGCTTTCTTACAGAACCTGGGACCAGATGGGTGTGGTGCACGTCTTTAATCCCAGCAGCTGGGAGGCAGAGACAGGTGGATCTTCATTCATTCAAGGCCAGCAAATTCCAGGACAGCCGGGACTATATAAAGAAACCCTATTTTGAAAATTAAACAAAAAAATCCAACCCAAACCATGCCCCCCACACACACCAAAAAAAGAACAAACAAGGACCACCAGCCCAGGGATGGCCCCATCCACAATGGGTCTGGCCCTCCCACATCAATCCCTCATTAAGAAAATGGCCTACAGCTTGACCTTACTAGGTATTTTCTCAATTGAGGCTTCCTCCTCTCTGATGATTCTAGCTTGTTATCAAGTTGATATAAAAGTAGCAAGCACAGAGACCCTGTGTCAAAAACAAAACAACAACAAAACCCAAACCCCCAAAACCCAAACAAAAACAAAAGGCACTCTAGCGCCATGCCTGTCTGCTCCCATGCTCCTCGCCGTGATGTCATGGATCTAGCCTTAGAAGCCCTAAGCCCCAGTAAATGTGTTTCTTCTGTAAGCTGCCTTCACTATGATGTCTCTTTTCAACAATGGAAAGTAAGCAAGGCACCCTTGCCCCTCTCCCTTCTCAAACTCCAAAAGCATGCACCTAAGATCAAGATTAAAACAAACTTTCACAATCTCTCCAAAGTCTATACAGTCATTTCTGAGCAAACAGTTAAAGGGTTCTTTGTTTGTTTTTTTTTTTTTTGAGGGGGGAGGTTTCAAGACAGGGTTTCTCTGTGTAACAGTCCTGGCTGTCCTGGAACTGATCTGCCTGTCTCTGTCACCTGAGTGCAGGAATTAAAGGCATGTGCCATCATGTCTTGCTTAACATTCTAAGTTTAAAGGTTAAGTTTAGAATTTTGTCTTTGACCAAAGACAGCATCTGAATTTTAGATCTAGTATAGGTTTAGGTAGTCACTCAATTTCCCACATGGCCTCTCAGCTTTAAGTTAAAGGATTTTTATTATATTGTGGCTATCAGAAGTTCCAAGAACTGTACCTAACAGACTGTGAACTGACAGACTTGCTTTGTTTATTTTGGTCCCGGAAACTAAACCCAGGGCCTGCCTACACATTTGCCAGTGACCTTCATCTTTAGCCCAAATTCACTTGTTTAAATGTGCAAGATGCCAAAGCTTTAGTAGTATTAGTCAGTGGGGTGATAGTACGAACTACACAGAGAACAGAGGTACATGCAGGCAGACAGACAACAATGAAAGATGTTTGTGTTTCCCCCATTCTCCTTTTTCTTCAACCTTTGGTAACCAGGGTCATTTCTCCAGAGTTAGTGGCACCATTTGTGAGGCATTCTCTTCAGATATAAATAGGCCAAGCCCTCAAAAAGTCACTATCGACTGGGCACCCTTTAGTCACTGTTTTGGGACACAAAGTTTTCCTCCTCCCGTAGCTGAGATGTGCTGTCATCTAGGCTGACCGTAAACTCACAACCCTTCCCTCGGCACTGGGAAGCCGCACAGACAGCTGCAAGCATTCCAGTAACTCAATTCCCTTTGCTAGTTCCCTATCTATTTCCAGGATCAATGCAGTCTTTTCAGATGGGCCTTCTGTCTCCAGCTCCAAAACCCACTAAGGTTAGTGTCTGGAGTGCCTCCAAGGCCCTCAGAAGAAACTTCAGTAGTTGTTAGAGCTCAAACTGACAGACTCTCTCATTCGGGACTAAATACTCTAATTTGACAGGAGAAAATATAAATGTATTAATATATTCCAAAACTTAAATACACCTGCCACCTTTACAAAACAGCAAGATACCAAATAAATGCCTTGGTTGAGATCATGAGGCAGGGCCCCAGGATCTCAGAGCTAGCATGTCCTCTGCCCATGCTAACCCATGCTCCTGACCTCCTCTATATCATACCTACAAGCAGGAGCAGAATTAATCTTTACCTCTGTAAACTATGAATGCCATTATTGAAAAGTAGTATGACTTTACAGAAAAAGTATTTTAAAAGGAAGTGTTTCTAGAAAGCCAACACTCCCTCTAGTAAGACTGTCAGTTTATAGGCAGCAAAGCCCTCCAAGGTGCAACCAGCAGTAAGCACAACAGGTCTGTCCTGCAAGCTCACAGTGGAGCAGATGACAGAACAGTAGTGGATAAGCATTCAATCAGGCCACACCTGTAGTCCTGGGTTATAACTTGATCTTTGTATGTGTACTTTCTAAGGATATGTAAACATGCCTAGAATTAAGGCTACTAGGTTATTATACTTTCAGGATGATTAATTAACACAGTTAAAAAAAATCAAGACTATTTCCCTCCAAATACACAGTTACAAATCTTGAAGAGAGTTAACAGAATTTGGATTTGGCAGAAGAGTTCACTGCCGATTCAAGCAAAAACTAAAGAGGACATATGCCAACATATGCCAGAACACACTACTCACTGCACGCTTTCCTCTAGTTCTGAATCATTCCACACCCCATCTAGAACTATAGTGTCCTGGGTTCCCAGAATTCAGACAGGCAGTCTTGCACTATGGTCACTCAAGAGGTGGCTTCTACAGGCTAGCACAAAGACAAGAAGTCATCCTTTGGATCATTAATTCAACGGAAATTATTTTCCAGATTTCAAGATTGTGAGTTTTAAATATCTTTTGGAAAACAAACTGTAGATCAGGACTTGCTAAACCCAGCCTGTGCTCAAACCAAGTATCTAAAGAATACGTAATCTGTATTAAGTTACTGAACACAGTACCACTCATTACAGTCTAAATTGGCATAGTCATTGTATATGGTGGTCAGGCTATCTCCTGATGTACCTGATGTTCTCTGCCAGGCAATTTGGCAGCTGTAAGCACAGCTAAGTATCTGTTCAACTGAACTGTCTGTAGGACTGGATACAATGGATAAATGCTACAAAGGAAACTTTCGAATCCTGAAAAAATGGTGTTGACATTAAATCATTAAACAATTACATTTGTAGATAACAATCACTTACATAAATCTAATGTGTACACAACACAGATGAAATGGGAACAGACATTTGTAAATACACAGGGATCAGTAGTATTATATGTAATTTTAGAAAAAACTGCCTTTGTCATACTTTTGGCAGTAAAAGGAAATTAAGAGGGATATACATTAACTAGGAGATGTTAGTACTGAAGAGAAGTTGGGATCAGAGTAATGTTTTATCTTTCATTAATCTATGGAATATATATACTTACTCAGCCATGAGTTTTGCTATGCGGTGACAGTCATTCTTGTCATAAAACCAGATACTGTATATTGACACTTGGAAAACAAAGAGAAAAAAGAGATAAGCATAAAGTTTTCAAGTTTGAGAACATGAACAACATAATACTGGATTTACCATCAGATCCTCAAATTATTAGTAATCCCTCTAAAGGAAAAAAGGATAAAAATGAAGCACAAAACCTCTTCCCCAGAAGTTCATCAAAACCAGGACAGGTAAAACATTCAAGATGTTGAAAACAAAATCCAAGTGAGGTACGGTAGCATACACACACACACACACACACGCACTAAATATCAGTGTTTGGTAATGCTTAGATCACTCACAGTAAAACATTCTCTCTCTCTCTCTCTTTCTCTCTCTGCCAGTAAATATCAGTGTTTGGTTAGAACCTCCAGCTGACTCTTGCTTGATCTGGAAAGCCTCATCTCTTCCTCCCCCCACCCTTCTCCAAACCTTGCTCTCTCAGAATCTCCAACACAGAAAGGCACCAAAAAAGCTCAGTTCCATATTCTTTGCAACTATTGCCACTTCCTCCCATACTGCCACCAGCAGCCCAAGTCCCAGCCTAAAGTGGTCAGCTTTTGACCATATTTGGGCACAGACTTGGCCTGTGGTGAACATTATCATCACCCCTCCCCTACAACGTATATAATCTCCCTGCTTTAGTTCGGGCGTGTGGCTTCTCCAGCACTGATCTCTGAGACTGGAGAACCCGCCTGAGAGTTGCTTTGCTCAAATAGACCTGCTGTTTTACTTTTTCAATTCGGCTTAATCTGGCTTACTGTGTATGTAGAGAAACCTACTATAGGGGGGCAGAACACCTATTAATCAGATGCAGCATTCCTTACATACTATCAAAAAAGAAAGACTGACAATTAACTAAGACTCAATCAGTACTGATGATTCCACACATGAGAATACAAAAATGTCTTAAGGTTACAATGAAAAGGTTTTAACAGAAAGTTTTAAAATAACTGCTGACCAACTGTCTGCACTTGACATCAGCCAGTAATGCTTCTTTGGCCACCTTTTCTTATTCCCAGTACGGTGATCCACACAACTAAGGATCTCAACATTTTTGTTGCAAGATAACTGACTGTTAGCATTAAAGGTGGCGATATATACATAAGTTTCTAAAGCAGTTTTTGGAGATGGTGTGTAGAAATACTGAAGATGGCTGGGGAAGGCCTACCAACTGTTCTAATGTACCACTGGGGGAGTGGAGTCTATCATTCTGGAGATAACTCACTTGGACAGGAGCTTGAGGCAGTTGGTCTCACTACCCCACAGCCAGAAAGTAGAGTGATGTATGCTGTCTGGAAGTTAGAGCAGGTCTTCCCACACCAACCATCCTAGTCTAGCTAACCTAGGGCTGTCGCCTAGGTGACTCTATGTCCTGGCAGGTGGCAACTGATACTAGCCATCACATCATCTAAAATATCTATTTTTTTTCTCTTAGAAACGATAGTATCATTCTATCCAGGAATCTTTTCTATCTCTGTAAATACCAGTGGAACTTTTTTGTTAGTGCAGTACACCTGCATGAGGAGTTTTGTTTTTGTTTTTTAAGTTTTATTTTTGAGGCAGGGCTTTGTTTGTTTTGGTGTTTCTGAGATAATCTTGCAATGTATCTCAGGTTGACCTCAAAACACTGATCATTCCTCCTCTGCTGGTATGTGTGACCAAACTCAGATTTAGGCAGTGTTTTGTTTCTAACATGTTGATTTATTTACTGTGGTACCGAAGACTGAATCCAAACCTCTGCCTTCTTAACGATACCACAATCTCCAGCCCTGCAAGTGATTTTGTGTGTTCTGATCTCATATCTTGAGACTTACCAAACTCCTCAGTCAGCTTGCAGAGTTGTATATAGACAATGATATAGTTTTATTAGGGACAGATTGATTCCTGTAAGTTCCAGTGATATTCTGAACAGCAGTGGTGAGAATGAACATCATTGCCTGGCTCTTTATCTCAGAGGGAATGCATTTAGTCCTTTACCACCCACACCCACAAGCCCTAAGTTTTGGCTCTTGATCTCAGAGGGAACACATTTAGTCCTTTACCCCCCCCCACACACACCTATTAGCCGTGAGTTTTGGTTTTNCACCTATTAGCTGTAAGTTTTGGCTCTTGATCTCAGAGGGAACGCATTTAGTTCTTTACCACCCACACACCCACACCCATTAGCCGTAAGTTTTGGCTCTTGATCTCAGGGGGAACGCATTTAGTCCTTAACCACACACACCCACACACACCCACACACACCTACCTATTAGCTGTGAGTTTTGGTTCTTGATCTCAGAGGGAACGCATTTAGTCCTTTACCACACACCTATTAGCTGTAAGTTTTTGTAGGTATACTTCACCAAGAAACTGGATCACTTCTATTCATAATTTGAGTTTTTAACATAAATGGACAATGGGTATGCTACTGGACCGTGGAGCACATGCCTAGCTTGTGCAAGGCCCCACTCTCAAAAATAAAAACAACGAAAATCATATGCTATTTCCTCTTCAGCTTATTGACTTGGAAGAGTACATTTGTTGATTTTCAATCGTGAAGTCAACTTCTCATATCTGGATGGCGCACGCGCCCTTGGGTACTGAGAATACTTTTTAAATGTATTAATGGACTTGATATGTTAGTATTTAGTAGAGGATTTTTGAGTCTATGTTCATAAAAATACACAAGCTGGTAGCTTTTTCATCTTTCTTTTGGTATTATTGTAATAACGGTCTTACAGGAACATTTGAGAAGTATTCCTTCTTTTCCTACTCTTGAGAAGAGACTAACATTAGTACCAATGCTTTTGAATTTCTGGTAAAAACAACCTGGGCCTGGATTTCTTTTTCAGGAACTTTAAATTACAAATAAAATTTCTTTAATGCGGTTCAGTAATATTATTCAAGCTATCTATTTTGTCTTGGTTGAGTGCCATAGTTTGAACTTTTCAGGAGTTATTCTATTTCTTCTAAGTCACCAAGTGTTTATGAATGCAAAGTTGTTCATAAAATCTCAAGTTTCTAGACAGTTGGAGGATTTGCAATATCTCATCCTCCACCCCCACCCCCGAGACAACTCTGATTTTGTTCTTTGACATTGGGCCTCATTTTGTAGCCTATGCTACCTGGAATTCATGATCCACCTGTCTCATGATCCCCGTATCCTAAGAACTATAAGCATGTGGTACTATGTCCAGCTCTCACTGTGTGTCAGTAACTCCTGTTGGCTTTGCTAAACATCTGTATTTCACACAAGCTTTCTGCCTAGTGATTCCCCTCATTCTCTCCAGCTTCACTATCTGTGTTCTTTCTGCTCCAGTGATTCCCCCCTTCCCCCCCTCACTCTCTCTAGCTTCACTGATGTGTGTTCTTTGTGTTTATCGGTTTAAGCTTTGAGTTAATTTTGCATCTTTCTTCTTCCCTTGTTTTTTTTTTTTTAAGATAAGGTTTCTCGTGGCCAGCTTGGCTTTGAACTCCTAATCCCCCCTTCATTTACCAGGTGCTTGGGATCATAGGCATGTGCCAGCACACTTGGCAATAGGAATTCAAAAGGTTCTCAGCCACAGAAAGGCAGACATTTCTCATGGCTTGCTAGGTCACTGAAACTTCTTAAAAATCATGTCCCAGGCCTGAATGGAGCCATAAGCCCCTCTGCCATTCCCATCCTGACTTCTTCCTGGAGGAGAGGGAGAACATCTCCCGGGTGGTCACTTATTAGCAGAGCTTCCAATCCTTCTTGTCAGGTTTGCTTGGCTTCCCTAGTAAACCTGGCACAAGTCCCATGCCATCTATGGGACGCCAAGTCCACCTGGGCTACCTTCTGCTGCTTAGGCAGGCTTGCATCGTGTTAAGACTGTGAGAGACATCTTCCTGCTGGGTTGGTCTGTGCATCTGTCACAACCCCCATCACGTGATCCTCCTCTGGCTAGCCTCCAGAGGTCTTCATTGCTTTGCATTCTCTCCAGGTTTTACAGTTGTATTTATCAAGAAGAGACAAACCATTTGCTTGATTGTTCATGTTGTGTTGCATTTTTGCGGTTGGAAAACAGGAGTCTAAGAAGACAATTAGGTGGTTTATTAATAAATCAGAGAAAAAGATTCGCTTTAGGATTATAGCTAGAATACAGGCGGGTGCATCCTGAGAGCATCTGTTTGCCACCCCACACCTGGCACCTAGATCTCACCGCACTAGAAGTAAAATAAAACTAAAAAATTTTTTTCACATCTATTTATGTCTGCGTCACAGCATGCTTATAGAGGTCAGAGGACAACTTACAGGGTTAGTAGCTGGTTCTCTCCTTCTACTATGTGGGTTCTGTGGCTCCAACTCAGGCAGTAGGCTTGGCAGTAAGTTCCTTTATATGTTGAGTCATTTTGTGACCCCCTGCCTCACCATCAGACAGGGTTTCTCTCTGCTCTACCTGCCTCTGCCTCCAGAGGTGAAGGAAGGAAGATCAAGTTTGAAGCTAACCTGGGTCACATAAAGAGATCTTGTTTGAAATTTTTAAAAAACCCTTTTAAATAAATAATTAAATAAACTCTGTAAAGATATTATTAGAACATATCGATCTATAAAGCCAACTGATAAAGGCTATTTATTTGCTGCATCCTGAATTAAGACAACCCTTCTGCAAGACTTCACGGCAAACCATCTATCTAATAATCTGCTATTTAGTTTTCATAAAAGTTAAGCTGGATTTTCCTACTGCTACTGCTGTGTGAATTAAGATGTTATTAAACAGAGCAAGCAAATGGCTTCACCTTAATGAATGAAGAACATGAACAAGAATTTTTTCCCTACTCTGTTTACAAGGTTCCGTGTTCTGGCATGGAAAACCTCCAACAGCATGAAAACTGCACTAAACCTTCAGAGTCCCGTGTGCCCACAGATCCTTATGGTACTTGGGCATAGAGCTGCTTCCTATGCCTGGGACCCATTTTTCATTAAAGTGATTCTTTCAAAACACTGCATGTGCTGTCAATGAACAGGAATTTTGTAATGTTTTAAATAATGCAAATTAACAAATTAAGTCAGCTTTGACATCTCAATGGAAGGACACAAAAGCAGCCTTGCTAGAGAGAAGATGATGACAAATTATCTACTTTACTGGGTCTAGAAGCTGAATCTCACCCCACCACTAATTCAGAGCAAATCACACTAAGGCTTTCAAAGATTCCATATATGGAAATTACAGGCAATCACCTTTCTTTAAATATCCCTCTTCCCAACCTTGGCTTGGAACACCTAAAACACTAAAGCCCAGCTACAGCCACGTAAGCTGCAGTGCGGACAGAGAGCTCCTAACACACAGTGCATGAGGTGAGGAGTGCAGCAAAGCTCTTTCTGGGCTAAAGGGCCAGGGATCCCAATTAAACAATTAGAATTTAAACTGAAAACCAAAGTAATTTCACCAGAGCTGCCAGCTTAAGGCAAATATTCACTTAAGTTCCCTCTTCCTCTTTCAAGAAATCCAGTGTAATTTAGAAATAAGACATTTGCTTCTATAATTTTTGTCCATTATCAAACAAACTGCCAAAAAAGAAGCAAACACTTTCAAAGACATGTTTGCAGAAGAAACCCAGATAAGGAGGCCAGGATGATAGCTTAATGGGCAAAGGATAAGAGTCACACTCAATTCTGCCAGAAGCAGACCTGTAGAGGTTCAGAGACGAATCCAAGAATCAGTGCTGTCTGCCAACATATCAAAAGCTCAGTGCATGCAACTGGCAAGAAGGCTCAGGGAGCTGCCACCAAGCCTGTCACTGCCACTAGTGAGGAAAACCAGACAGCCAAGACCGAGGACCTTGTCTCTCAGCCCGAGTTAAGCGTTCTTAGAGAACCTACACCGAAAGGCCTGCACATGCTGCCAACATTCCGTGCTGAGATGGCCTGAGCTAATCTCCCCACTAACTGTCCCACAGACTCAGGCTTCTGGCAAGGCAGCACTATTCTGCCACAGCAAATAATGATTTGTACCCATTTCATAAATAGTTTTCCTCAAGATCAAGGGGAACTAGCTGATGAATGCCACCACACATCTTGACGTTGGTCCCCAGACAGTCACACGCCATGGCAGCTACTGAAAAGGCAGGGAGCAGGATGTGGATCTGCCGCCCTTCCATGGAAACACCCAGACAAGCACTTCTCCTGCTTTTCAACTGGGGGGCCTTTCCTTTGGAAAATGAAAAAAATAACTATTAAAAGCATTTGGATTATCTAAAATTGAGAAAAACTTATAAGCTGATGGGAAAAATGTTCTACTTCTTAGGAGTCCTGCATGAGGACTGAGCTACTTAGGATAATTTGATATTTTACTCAGCTTTATTTAAGCTGTATAGGGTACACACAAGATCAAGAAAATTCAAAGTAATCTGGAGACTTGCCAAAGCCTTGAAGAATTCTAGAGCTACTGCAGCTGACTCATTTATCATTTATACGTGACCCATTTTCTAAAATGATCTGGGGAGGCTGGCACTTTTCTCAGTGCTGAGCCAAGTAAAGAAGGAGGGCTTCTAGCGGTGGAGTTAAGAGCTCTAAAATTGCAGAGGGCCGGAGAGAGGGCTCTTAGGTAAGGGACTGACCTAACCCAATCCCTGGAACTCACATGGTAGAAGAGAACTGACTCCCTGCAAAATGTCTTCTGATTCTGCCATATTATCCATATGGTATTGCGCACACACAGAGAGGCACACATACAGAGGCACTTGCATGTGCGTGCTTACAAAAACACACACGCACACACACAACAACAACGAAGAATTAAGAAAAGAAAACGATCTATGAATTTCTGGGCTGGAGATACAGCTCAGTGATAAAGCACTTGCCTAGCAGGAGAAAGGGAAGAAAGAGAGAGAAGGGAGAGAAAGAGATTCCTGAGTTCAACTCCTACTACTGTGAAAACAAAAACCAAACTCCCAAAGTAGAAATAGTTCTAAAGATACAAAGAGGGGCTGGAGAAATGACTCAATGGCTCATTGCTCATACAGAGGACCTGAATTCAGTTCCTACGACCCTTACATACCTCCAGGGGCTCTAACAAATTCTGACTTCTGAGGGAACATATATACATACATGACACATATAAACTCAGTCAGATACATGTAAATAAGATGTACAGATATGAAAATTTCTTATAATAGGAAGCAAAAAAAAACCCAAGAAAATCAGCTTTCAATATAGTCAAATACGCTTTAATAATCTGAAATGGAACATTGCAGCTATATAAACAGCAGTCTGCTCCAGCTAGCAAGAACACAAATGTCTCTACACTGATGACAGATCTTTTCAGAATAAGCCTGGTAGGCCCTGTGCAGAGCCAAAGACAGACTGGCCTTTGACTTGAACAGGAGATACTTGGAGGCTGCCAACATTTAGGAAGATGAGAGTGTGCTGTACGTCTCAAGAAGGCTGGCAATGGGGGCTTACCCTTCGGTCCGAGAGTAGTTATCCAGGCTGGCAATGGGGGCTTACCCTTCGGTCCGAGAGTAGTCACCCAGGCTGGCAATGGGGGCTTACCCTTCGGTCCTAGAGTAGTCACCCAGGCTGGCAATGGGGGCTTACCCTTCGGTCCTAGAGTAGTCACCCAGAACAATGCACACTAATATGGTAGGAGAGGAGCCCAAATCTTCAAAGTTAAGTAAGATCATCTACTTATTGAACACTAGGTAGAAAATTTGAATCATGTGACTTAAAACTGCTATTCTGCAAGCATCTCAGCTTATTTTAAAAGGGTTGCCTTCTCAAAATTAAATACTGTGAAAGCAATGTGAGCTCTGAATGGGATTCAGGCCGGTGAAATGGCCACTGGATTTGGGAATTAGGAAACAAATTCAACACTACTATGACTGATGTTCCCATTTAGCTAAGTTTTTTTTTTTCCCCCTTTCTTTCTTTCTTCTTTGAGACAGGTTTTCTCTGTGTAACCACCCTGGCTGTCTGGGAACTTGCTCTGTAGAGCAGGTTGGCCTCAAACTCAGGGATTCGCCTGCCTCTGCCTCCTGAGTGCTGGGATTAAAAGTGTGTGCCATCATCATCTGGCTCCCATTTATCAAAATTTTTTCTCTCTCTTTAAAGGTTTTTCGAGACAGGGTTTCTCTGTAGCTTTGGAGCCTGTCCTGGAACAAGCTCTTGTAGACCAGGCTGGCCTCAAACTCACAGAGATCCACCTGCTTCTGCCTCCCGAGTGCTGGAATTAAAGGTGTGTGCCACCATTGCCCGGCTCAAAATTTTTTTTCTTAAATGAAAGGTAACTCCAAAAAAGGGGAGAATCACAGTAAAGTTTTCACCTGATATAGAACTATAGCCACTATTATCACAGTGCTCAGCACTCACGGTAGGGCTTCCAAACTTGTGCTATGTATGACTTACGGGTGTGGCACAATGTTGGGCATGTCCACCACTTGCTAGTCAACTATATACTCTATGTTCCACCCATCTATCATTTTAAGATATTGGATGGGAAAGATAAAGCAAGGAAAATGGCATTTACAAGTATGAATTCTTATTTCTTAGATTTCCAGGAATCTACAATTAGAATGTCAGGATAGAGGTTTGATTATGGTTTAACCATAAACCTGTTTTTCCCCTTAGCTTCTGCATTCCTATACATTTTCCTGTTAGTTTACGAAGAGATCATCAACTCAGAGTTGTAAGCACCAGTGCCTATAGCATACAAGGGATCTGTTGTGCCATTAGCGATGGGCATGTTCTCCCCAGTGCTGTGGCTGGGATCAGTACTAGCAGTGATGCTAGTACTCTGTAGTCCTAGAAATCCAGGTGCGTGGGATGTATCTGTGGCTCAGCTGGTAGAGCTCTTGCCTAGCATGCACACAGGCCTGGGCTACACCTCCAATACTACACAAACAGGGCATGGCAGTGCATGCCTCGTGTCCTAGGTGTGGGAGATCACTAATTCAAAGTCAACCCTGGTTACACTGCGATTTTAAGGCCAGTCCAGGATATGAGAGTCTCTACCTTAAAATAACAACAAATCCAGGATGTGAGCGCTTAAGAATCAAATATATAATTTTTATATGTTGGTAGCAAATGGTTATCCTGTGTTTAACTGAAAAGACAAAGCTGACCATGCCTGAACACAGTGACATTTCTGTAACTGTGATATGCTTAGACTCCAGGTTATTGAACCTGCAGAGCTCAGTCTCGAGGTTTAGGCTGCCCACTCCACAGGGCTTTTATTTCTTGGGCTAGTGGTTAACTTGTGCTTCATATTTTACAGCAGCGATGAATTTTATTGTATAAACACAACATTAAATCTATATACACGTTGACATATTTCTATCTAGATATGTGACTACATTTAGTGACTTCTCAAAAGAAAAAATTCAAAGAATTTACAAAACAATATAGTTATCTAACTTAGACAACCAAGATAACACTGAACACAAAGATAAAACTTGCTTTTATAGGATAAGACTACCCTAGGGGAGAAAAAGCAAATAATTAGTGAGCCGCAATAAAAATATTGCTTTTTGAACATTCTGAAATGCTTGAGGATTCAAAAAAAATCACCAAGAGGGTATTTGGTAGCAGCAACAATGAGAATGCAATGTCTGACCTCAGAGCAGCAGAGTCAGCTCCAGTCTGAGTTCTGCATGTTCTCAGGGTGTTTTACCTCTTCAATCTCTAACTGCGGCAAGAGTGAAGAGGCTCTTTCCTTATCTTAGTCCTAGAGACCAGGCTAATGCAGTTGCCACAGGTCCTTTCTCCCTTCTGATTACGACGTCAAACCAACCTCAGGGCTGCAGCTGCTGAGACCACCTGCCTTTGCTCAGGCTGTGAGCAGCACTGCCGAGCCAGAGATCACAAACGACGAAGTGCTGGGCTTTTTTTTGTTGTTTATAAATTCCTTTTTCAGTCTGGAGGTAGAACTCACATTTTTTGACTTGATAAATTATAAACTAATCTTGCGAGGAAACTTCTTGCACTGAGCTTTAAGTCTGAAAATCCGTTCCAAATGCCAAGAGCACCCACCGTCTCTTCTGCTCTGCCTTGCCCTTGAACTGAGAAAGGACACGGAGAAAGAGAGAACAACAGCGCTCCAGCGTTTCTTCACTAAAACTTCCCACTTGGCAGCTGTACTTTCAACACTATGGAAATGAACCTTCCGACATTTTCTAGTGATCTAATTTTAATTAAAAATGCTCTCTCCCAAGAGACTGATATCCGGTACAAAGGCAAAGTTGTGAGTGAAGTGGAAACCAAGAAGGACTTCTCCCAGGCCTTTTCAGGTGAGTTAAACATTAATATTTTTACTATCAGCTATATTTGTAGGTAACTGACTGTTGGAAAGGCTAAAGAGTAACACATGAGACTAGAAGCTGTATGCCATTAACATTCTCGGGATAAATTCCAGACTGGGTTTTATCTAAATATGATTATTTTCATACTGCTTTATATATTTTATATACTGCTTAGAAGTGTCAGGTAAGATGAAAATCAGGACACATCCAAGTGTTCTTGGGAATCCAGAAAAGGATTTTGCTCAACTGGGATTATAGAAAAGATCTTGCGGTGAGGGAAGTGGCCTTCAGTGGAAGGCCACTTCAGGTGCGGAGTGGGGGACCTGAATGGGTATTTTCCTTTAGAGAATTCTCCCAGTAATTAACTCTAACAAAGTGCACAAAATACCCACTCCTCTTTTGGTTAAAAATATGACCCAGCTTCCCCCAGTACAGAGTAAGGTTAGGGCTGAGAAGAGAAAACCCACGAGACATTTTTTTCTCTAATTAATGGGTATATACTTGAAGCTTACCAAGAAAAGCATACAAAGTAACATGACATCTGACAGATGAGATTTTCAGCACAAAGGCTAACCCTCAAGTTTACAATTGGTAACTCTTTTAAGTTACAGACCTTTTCATCAGTTTTGGCCACTCTCCTACAACTGTCTAAGAATGAAACATGTATAGCTCCAGCCTTAATGAAGTAGCCTTACTTTATTAAGAATCTGTCTCTGTGTGCGTTGTGTGTGCATATGTGTGTTTGGAGGGGTGGGGGGAAGGAGGTCTTGATACACGGTCCTTCTGGCCTGATACTTGCTATGGAGTTCAGGCTGGCTTCAGCCTTGGTCAGTCCTGTCTCAGCCTCAGAGTTCTGGGAATTACAGGCATGAGCTGCCACTGCTGGCTTCACTAAGAATCATACCCCTTCCCAAGAAGATAGACGAGTCACTGAAAGCTCCAGATTATTTCAGTAAATTTTACTTAACAGTTCCCCAAGAAAACAGAGAGAACTTAAGAACCAACCAACCAACCAAAGTCCTTTGAAAGTACATAAAAGTTTTGAAATTTATAAGGCCTGGCACCTTGTCAGGTGCTAGGCAGATGACATATCTAATAAATATTACTGAATTGGCATTACCTGAGTTAAATAATCATCTTTATTTGTTAAAAACAAAGTAAAAAGCAGTTTGAGATAGTTTTTGTCAAAGGAAATAAATGCAAACAGTTTGCCTAAAAGAAAATGACTGAGTGCCAGAAGATTCTACAAAGCTCAAAGGTTCACAAACTCAGTATTCGCAGACAATTAACTGGGTTATTACAGTCTAGCTGTAAGAAAAAAAAAGGTTGCTTGGTTCTTTTTTTGTTGCTGTTGCTGCTCAGAATGTAATCTTACAGTAGTACATTTTTGGTGGTAGTCCATTACTAGGTAAACATGTGCACCAGAAACTGATTCTGGGTTAAATCACTGTAACTCTAAGGTGCCCATAGAAACAGCTGTCAATGGACCCTTGGCACTGGGGAAAACATGACCTAGGAGAAAGAGTGAGGCATCTTGTGGAAGGGAAAGTGGATCATAAGGCATGGGTTCCCCAGCACAGATGCACAGCCTACAGACAGGAGACTCTTCTGTGCGATCAGAGCAGAAATGTATGGGACCCAGATCTGCCTCCTCAGAGTCTGCTCTGCACAGAGAGATATCCAAGTTGGTATCACGACCAAACACCACGCCTCTGGGAATGTCTTTACAAGTGATGGGGGAGATTTTTAAATTTTAGACCATTTGTTGTGCTGTTTGAGAGCATTTAGGGCCTGAGGACACTTCTGTTAAATGGGACACATCCAGGAAATCCCCTCACATCTAAGTTTTAAACTCAGGCAAAAAGTTCACTACTGTTTTCTAAACCTGCATGTTAAAAAGACACCTCTACATATATCTTTTTTTTTTTCTCCCCGAGACAGTGTTTCTTTGTGTAGTCCTGGCTGTCCTGGAACTCATTGTGTAGACCAGGCTGGCCTCAGACTCACTGAGATCTGCCTGCCTCTGCCTCTGCCTCCCAAGTGCTGGGATTAAAGGCATGCGCCACCACTGCTCGGCTTAGGTATATCTTCGCATGTCCACTGTACCTCTTCTGTGTCTATTGTTGATAGGTCAATCATACTTACAGATGAGGTTTTGTTTTGTGTGTTTACTCTTGCAATGCAGTTTCTACACTCACTTTTATTTTCCTTCATCTTTATCCAGATTTCTCTTTTTCTTTCCTAACCCCTTGTCCTGGATAGCCTAACTATACTATTGCATAACCTTACTTTGCAATTATGGGTTTTTAACATTCCATTTATAACTTTCATATATATTTGGTACAAACTAGTTCAAAATTGTTCGCATTTGTATCCCTATTAATATTTATCAGTATTTATCAGTTACGTATTCTTAACAGTTACCTCAACCTTCCTTGGTTAAAATTTACCTGATATAGCTCATTCTACCGACCATTTTCAACAACACATGACAATTCCATATTTATCTATTCTGATTAAATTATTGATCTAGTTATTCTGCCATTTTTGCTTGGAGTTTCTATTTACTTTCTCCTTTCCCAGACTGACAGGGTAACTGCAGTAGCTATCCTGGATCTTTAATTTTTGTGGGGCTGAGAATCAAACCAAGGGCTTTGTGCACGTTAGGTAACTGATTTACCACTGGGCTATTCCCCTAGCCCCAAAAATGGAACATTCGTAATCTCATTTAAAAATTCTCAGCTAATCAATTCAGTTACCCTCATTTCCCTTTTTTACCCCTTTCTTCCCTCCCTCTCTGTCTCTCCTCTCATTCTTCCCTCTATTTTTATTTTACTTTATTTACTTTTGTGGTTCTTTGAGACAGGATTCCTCTTTGTAGCCCTGGCTGTCTGGAACTTACTCTGTAGACCAGGCTGGCCTCGATCTCAATGGAGACCCACCTGCCTCTGCCTCCTGAGTGCTGGGATTATAGATGTGAGCCACAATGCCTACTTGTAACTATTCTCGTCTCAATCTTGGAGTGCTTTTAGTATGGAAAAACTCTTGTCTATGTCCCTGTTCTCTAAAACCTTGCTTTTGACCTTTCCATATGTGTTGCAGACCTTTAGTACACTAGGCAATTAAGCAGCTGCTCCACCCCTAGGCTCCTCTCTGAAGCTCAGTTTTGCTTTGCATATCAGAACTAGACATTTCATTGCTCCGCACAGCGTTGTCTACCTTGATTTGACTTTTTCTTTCCACATCCTTCTTTTTTAATGAAAGATTTTAATTTTTTTATTTTATCTCATTTTTAAAAAAAAATTTTTTTTATTAAGCTATATATTTTTCTCTCCTTCTACTCTCTTCTATGGTCCCCATGCTCCTAATTTACTCAGGAGATCTTGTCTTTTTCTACTTCTCATGTAGATTAGATCCATGTGTGTCTCTCTTAGGGTCCTCATTGTTGTCTAAGTTCTCTGGGATTGTGAACTGTAGACTGGTTTTTCTTTATGTCTAAAAGTCACTTATGAGTGAGGATTTTTATTATTTTTAACTATATGTGTGTTGAATTATATGTGTGTTGTGTGTCTGTGAGTGGGAATGCAGGGGTGGCCTTGGAAGCCAGGGTATGGGATCCTTTTGGTGGGTGCTGAGGCTGAACTCCAGCCCTCTGCAGAGCAGCAAGCTCTCTTACTGCTGGGCCATCTCTCCAGTCCCCACCATTAGTTTTTATCTCATTTCTTCTGTGTTCAATTTTTTTTTCTAAACTGTACTTTTGGAACTATGCTACTGTTTATATTAACTGAAATTAAGGATTAGGAATTAAAATGAAATTCAATTAAAAACTCAGCAGCACTGGCACCATCTCAGAGCCTGACAGTCAAACACAGTTGGTGGCTGTGCATTGCACAGGCTGCTTTGGAAGTCCCTCCAGCCAGGGTCTCCAGAGACAAATGCTCTGTTGCTGTTGGAATGCCTATGCTCTCTTGAATTACTCACTGGTTAGTTGTCTGTTCCAGCCCTGGAGCCTTAAGTGGTTTGTCTGAAGGGTGTTCCTTTGAGTTGGGTTGCTCAAGCAACCTTTGGTTCCTTCTGCCTCTGCCATAATGCAGCAGGCCTAGTATGCATGGGCCTCTTTCAATGCCTAGATGGAAGACTTACGTCTTCTATAGAATCTGGAAAGTCTTCCATTATAATTTCTTTGAATAGTGCCACTTTTAAATCAATTTTAACATCCTGTCAATCTTGTCCATCACAGTAAACTTTATAACTGTCCTACTTTCAGTACTTTTCCCCTTTTAAGGATTCATTCTCAATTTCCCCAGATAATCCTTCTAGTTTACCAATGTGTGTGTATTTAAAGCTGTTGCGAAATTCAGGCAGTGGTTGCACAGTCTTTAATCCCATCACTCGGGAGGCAGGGGCAGGCGGATCTCTGTGAGTTCGAGGCCAGCCTGGTTTATAAGAGCTAGTTCCAGGACAGGCTCCAAAGATACAGAGAAATCCTGTCTCGAAAAGAAAAACCAAAACCAAAACAAAAAGCTGTTGCTAATTGTTGCAACCAGGTAGAGAGTTTATCTTAGTAACTAAAATCTTAATTTCTGTAAGTTCTACTTGGTTACTTTTCAAGTCTACTTGTTATTTTTAATAGCATTTGATTCTGTAGTTATTTCTTCTTTTTAACTTGTAATCCCCATTTGATGGGTATACCCACTAGGTTCTCCACATGGTTACTCCATCCACTGAGGTTCTGGGGAAGGGCTGTCCAATGCTCTTCTTTGTTGTACAGTGCCCTCGTTACTCACATGAATTACCTCCTGGCATATCAGTAACTTTGTACCACAATGCTTATGTGACATCTAAGGGCTACCTGGGTTACAGGCATATCAAAGAGTCTTGCAATTGTTTCTGCCCAGTATTTCTGAATACTTATTGGACGGTGATTAATTTTATGTTAATTTTTGCCTCAGTTTAAGTCAAACCCAGAATTTATGATGAAAAACATATTCACAGCATACAGGGGGAATCGCACACCAGAAAGGCCTATGGTTACAACTCTTGGGAAGACATTTTCTATTGAACCTATAACTCAGACTTCAATACACTTAGCTGTCAACTCACTAGACTAACAAACGTATCTTCTCAATTGATTGATATGCATAGAGCATTAGATCTGGATAGATACTGGTTTCTGTGTCTCAGCTCTAACTTTTCACACTTGTGAAATCTTAACTCCTCATCCTATCACACAAAATAATAGCATCCTTAATTTAGGAGACTTCCCATCCCCAAGGGTCCCAAAACAGTTGGCAGCAAGTGTGAAGCTCACGGGCCTCTCATTTAAGTCTTCTCTTTTCACTTTGGTATTGGTTCATGGAAAGCTACTCCTTCTTTGGTTCTGCTATGTATTTAATGTTTCGTATAGCAAAAGAACTTTGCAACACCATGGCCTACTTGCCAGAAGTGTTTCTATTGAGTATTAAAAAAAAAAAAAGATTTGGAAATCTGGGCATACCTGTAATTTCAGTATAAAATCAAGAGTTTAAGGCCATACAGTGAGTTGGAGTCACTCTGGGCTACGAAAGGCACTGCTTCAAACAACAGTAACAACCAACCAAAAGGTGGGGGTGGGGAGAGCAAGGGATGTGGCTCTGTGGTACCCACTACCCTAGAATGTTCAAAGCCCTGGAGTCAATTTTCAGCCAACACCTGACTACTTGAATAAAAAGTAGCCTTAAAGACTTAATTTTAGCATATGTATCTTTTCAATAGATACCTCAAGTTATCTGTATCTAAAATATTTGAAATAGAATTGTGGGTGTAGCTCAGGGGAAGAATACTTGTGTAGCATGTCTAAGGCATTGGGTTTGAGTACCAGCGCAGCAAAAACTAGGGGTAAGAGGAGTGGAGAGAACTTCTGGAAAAGCAGCTTGTTTGTGGTTCCTGTGAGAAGTGATAAAGGAAACACTATAGGCCCAGGTTATAAGGGAATCTTGGTTATAAGGGAATCTTGGTTATAGTTAAGTATTTACAGTTGTTTCAATAATAAGACCACCTGGTTTGAGTCTAAGACGGGGGATACAATCCAGTACTTAATAGGTTTAAGGAATTCATACAAAATCATAGTCAGTAAGATGGCAAAGCTTAGAACTGTTAGCAAAACAAACTCTACTCTAAGAAAGTACTGCCATGGTAAAGTCTTTCTTAGAGATTTATTCTGCAGCTTTTGAATGCAGTAATCATTTATAAATTTAAAAAAGGAATGCTAAATAGGAGGCATATTTAAATAGGACACAATAAATGGTATGCTGGACTACAGGTTCATGCTTTAGACCTCACTGTTCAACACCGCAAATTCAAATGTGTTAAGCAAATTAAAAACATCATTCCTGGCCCTCAGCAGTCAGTACTGCTCTCCGCCGAACTGTGTCATTTTACTGGAGCAGTGGTGATGGAACACTGGCTCCAAGGGCAGCAGGGTTAGACTCTACACCTCTTTTTAGCTTCCTAACTCCTGAGCAGGTTTCTGAACACCCGAGGATCTTGTCTGCTTATCTGTGAAGATGGGGGCCAGAGAGAGGAGACAGGAGCATGACTACTGTTCAATAACTGCAGAATATGCAGCCCCTTAATTCTTCCCTCCAGTCCAATTAAAGCTTTGTGTAGCTACCGAAAGGCTCTTAGAACGAAGATACAGTATTTCTCAAAGATACAGGATAATCACTGAATCCAATGAAAGTACTTTCTCTAAGATTTTACCTTTTTCGTGGGACGGTTGAACACTTTATACAAAGAAAAGCTAAAAAATAAACTAAATAGAACAACTTAGAACTGGAAAAAGTTACAGTTCAATGTTTGCTCCCCACCCTCACTTACTCTAAAACTGAACCTGAGAGAGAAAAAGAGTATAATTTGAGCTAAATGGGCCAGGTATCTTAGTGGCATCTCCCACGGGAGAAGGATGATAAAGAGCAGCTACAGGATCAGTATAATTACCCATATGTGGAATCGGATACTAGCGCTTATTTAATGGACAAATCCCCAAACAACTCAACAGTTTCCTGACCTGACATAGTTATGTTCTATGTTTACTACTCATTAGACAATCGTACACAGTCCTAAGACCCCACATTACTTTATGCCAGGAGTTCTCAACCTATGGATTACGACCCCTTTGGGGGTCGAATGACCCTTCACAGGGGTTGCCTAATACCACTGGAAATATCAGATACTTACATTATGACTCATAACAGTACAAAAATTACAGTTATGAAGTAGCAATAAAAATAATTCTATGGTTGGGCTCACCACTACATGAGGAACTGTATCAAAGGCATTAATTAGGAAGGTTGAGAATCACTGCTCTATGCTGCCCTGCCACCTCTAATACAACTCCTTCTTTAAATGTCGCCCCCCAATGGGATGACCTGGGTAAGTGAGCTGTTTCTGTACTTTTTAAACGCTTTCTAAAAAACTCTATAAGCCAAAGACAAACAAAACAAAACCACAAACCAAACACATTATACACTTTTCTCCACAAGAATATTTCAATTAATGTTACGAATACTGCTGATGGTTAAAGTCTGTGATAGTGTAATGGGTTAAACTTACAGAACACTGACAATTTTGTGTTGATCCCAGTTACAGTCTACAGATGCTAGGTTTTTACATGATGAAACGAGACGATAGTCTGTTTGCTTGTAAGTCTGCCTTTATTTGTTCTGCATAAGCACAAGAGAATCACTTCCAAATAACCAAACTCTGGTAGGTTAGGTTCTATTTGCTTGTTTGTTTGGTTTTAAAGATAGGGTTTCACTGTGTAGCCTTGGGTGGCCTGTGTGGACCAGGTTGGCCTTGAACACACAGAGATCCATCTGTTCTGCCTCCTGAGTTCTAGGAATAAGGGTGTGCTTCATCTCCACCATGCCCAATATAAGTCAATTTCACAGGACTCTAAATGTGAAGGACTCGGGCATAGGCTACAGATAATCAAGTCTCTTGAGGATTTTCCTCAGTGACTAGGAGGAGCAATACAGAATTGTCAAAACAGTAAAAAGCAGAACTTATCCAATTTTATTGTAAAAATTTAGTTAAGTGTTCTTTTGAAGAATTTTCCCACAATGAAAATTTAACATAAAGCGGCCATTTGTAACATTCTACTTTCTACTAGTTCATATAAATTTACAGGTATTAAATAACATGTCTTTTTTTTTGTTTGACTCTTTGAGATATGAATTTAGATCACAGGCTGCCCAGCCTCCAAAGGGCTTGAATTACGAGTGTACACTAACTACCACTTCTGGCTCAAGAAGTGTCTAATATGTCTGTAGGACTTAAAATCTGAGAGGATTTAAAAACCCAAGAAATAGTTTACTGAAAAATCAAGAGATATATCTTATTTTGCTTAGATACTTAAAAATGAGCAAAAAAGAATTTGGGGTTCCTGGCTTTCTAAACCACTGTTTTGATATCCCTAGGGGTCAAGTACAAGCAAACTGCCCCATCCTCAATCACACTTCTAACACCCATACTGAACCATCAGAACCCAATGGACATGGTGTGTGCTGCTGGAGCTCCAACCCAAAGCCTATGAATGCTAAGGATTTATCTACCACTGAGCAATGTCCTTGCTCTTTAGGTATACTTTTTTGTACAGATGGTCCCACACTTATGGTAATCTAACTTAAGATTTTTGCTTATAAAATGCTGTGATAAGTAGCATTTACTGAGTGAAAAATTATATTTTGGACTGGACATTTACTTTGGAGTAGGATACATGGGAGATGCTACTGCAATGCTGTACAGCAATAACCAGCCGCAGCCCCCATTCCCACATGGTCACAGGGAGACAACCAATAGTCTACAGTGTGTTGCTGAGCTATGATATTTGGGAGTTTAAGTATATTAGTTATCTTTCAATTTATGACAGATTTGTCAGCAAGTAACTCCAATGTGACACGGTGAGGAACTTCTATATGTTTTCGAAAGGGCGACTCTGAGCTTTGTTACCTGAGCTTCAATCACTATTAGAACCTGTTAAAACACTTGAAAAGACCTTGGACTAGGAACTCTCCAGCTAACTGTATGCCATGTACCTTGAGTCTACCTGTGTATCCTACATAGGGTACTCTTCACCATTAAAACACAACAGCTTCTGACACAGTATCTGTACCTAATAGACGACACTCTATTAACATAGAAGGTTGAAAAGTGCCATTGTCCATGGCAAAGTCCTTCCTCTGTGGAAAGCACGAGTGTCTGCTCTCATTTTGTCTCCCAGACCACGTTCTGTTGCTCAGGGATATGAACTGACAAGAACTCAGCACCACGACAAAAACAAAGGACTAAATATTTCATAGCAGAAACAAATACAGTGCTAACAATTGAGCTAGATAGTATAGCTGACCAAAATAACCTGAGTTAGTTACCTGCAAAAGTCTTCAATTTTAAAGTTAGCTTAAAATGTTTGCTTCTGGGGCTGCTGAGATGGCGCGGTGAGTGAAGGCACTGGCTGTCCAGCCTGACAACCTGAGTTCCATACTGGAACCCACATGGTGGGAGAGGAGAACCGGAAGTTGTCTGACCTCCACACATGGGCTGTGGTGCATGTGCACTAGGGTACACGGTCAGACAGAGATATATTTAGAAGAGTTTGATCTTTACCAAGACACACATTTATAATCAGAAAGTAGAGTGTAGGCCATATTTTGTAAAATCTGAAACTCCAAAATCCACTGTCCTGAAATGAGAACCCCTGTTAACTGTAAACAGATTACTCACAGCTTGCATTTCTATACAGAAGAAATGGTTCATGGAGCTGAAATTCCAAATCTTTATTCACTGGTTCAACCAGATTGTGCATGTTCAGTCGGTTGACAATGGTAAAACCATGGTAAGGCGAAGCTGACCTTAGATTTAAAGCAAGGGAACACATGTTACCTTTTAATCTATAGAAATGATATCTACTACCTTATTTACACACACACACACACACACACACACACACACACACACACACACACA
>LOEQ01003243.1:48134-64630 GCA_001685075.1 Bramus lutescens | reverse complement strand
CACAGTTTGACAGAATTGGGGCAGCGAATTCTCAAGACTGCTTCCGGCTTATTTGTTAGCGTTGTCTTTGGGGGGGCATGGCCACCATGCCTAGTTTAGACCAGTGCTTGCTTGCTTGCTTTTTTTAATGCTCAAAGTGTTTTCTAGAATTAGAGTTCAGTATGTGAACTGGTCTAGACTGTGGATTCTAGAGAAGAAATACATGTTTTGAGACTGGGGAGACAGTTTGATCAGTAAAGAATGTGTCTTGAATGCATGAGGATCTGAGTTCCATCTCAGAACTTGAGTTAAACACACAAACAAACAAACACCTGTGAGTCTAGCGACTCGTGCTTAGAATCCCATTTAGGGAGGTAGAGGTAAGTAGATTCCTGGGGCTAGCTAACCCGACCTATCTAGGTGAGCTCCAGGCCAGCAAAGACCCTGTTTCAAAAAACCAGGTGAGGGTGAGTCTCCTTTGAGAAACCCACGTTTACATTCTTGCTGTCTTTTCTTCCTGAGGGTCTTTTTTTTCCCTCTTAACCCTTGTGCTGAGAATCTGTATTGAAATCTCCAACCATGTTTCAAAACAACAACAAACAAGGCACATGGCACGTGAAGAAGTCCACTCCAAGTGGATCACTGACTTTCACTCATACATGTACATGCTTCACTAGAAACACACACACACACACACACACACACACGGGGTGGAGTATGGGGCAAGGGAAAGGAATACAGGTTCAGAAGAAAGAAAGAAGATAGGACAACAATAAACCATCATTTACTTGATCCATTGATTTCCAGATAAAATCACTCTTAACGCAGGGTTTTAAATAATAGTCTCAGCTAGAAAGTTTTGTGCTTTTCACTGTCACTTAATTTAATATAATGTCCCTGCCAACTGTATTATAGCAATGTCCTAAATAATAGCCACACAGACTGTGTTACCAAGGTGGTTCATAGGTATATATATTAATAATCTCTTAATATGAGTACTGTGTATATTTTATCACCTGTTTATAAAGAAAAGAACCCAGAGGCATGAGGAAACTGGTTGACTTGCCTGTGACACAGATTGTTTTCGGTTCAAGGACAGTCTCTCTTATCCATTTCTGTTGGGTTTTTAGGTGTGGCTCTGACCCAATTCTGACTAGTGGACTGTAGAGAAAATGATGTGTACCACCTCTAGACTTTGCTTTCAAGAAGCCCATAGCCTTCCACATTTCTTATTTCACCTTTAGTGTGGGCAGGCAGTAATGGTGGAGCTATGAAGCATGTCATGACATCAAAAGCAAAGACTGGTATTGAAACGCCATGGAGTAGCCTGCTTGGGGGTGAGGAAATGTCCTTTTCTGACTCCTTTATGAATGAAAAGAAGGCCTGCGGGGTCTTCTTTTTACCCTAATGTCCACCTGAAGAAGTTATACTGTTCAAATAGTTTAGAGACTCAGCAACAAAAATCCATTCTTACTGGGTGGTGCACCCCTTTAATCCCAAGCACTTAGAAGGTAGAGGCAGGCAGATCTCTGATTGAGGCCAGCTTGGTTTACTGAGCTAGTTCCAGTACAGCCAGGGCTATACAGAGAAACCCTGTCTTCAAACAACTGAGAAAAAAAGTCCCCTCTGAAACAGACTAGAAATGAAGCACATGGTTTACCAGAACGTGCTGCTTTGGGCTCTGGCTCTAAGATTGGAAAGAGCTCCAGTCAGCTCTGCATTCACAATTAGTTGCAGCCACAAATGTGCAGACTCACAAAGTGGCTAAAGAGCGAAATAATCTTTTTTCTGCCTAGACTATTAAGCAATTGATTTCGCATTTGCATCATGAAGCAATCTGCTAAGCAAAGTGGGAGGCTATAATTTAAAATTTGCTTTTCTGTGTCAATTTCACAGATGCTGTTAGGGTACCATTAGCTCTAAGGCATTTAGGTAAATGTAGATGTGTTTCCAAGTGAACACAATAGGAAGAATTTGATTACAGGTGACTTTGCCATGGCAGTTCTGGAAACTGCAGGCTCCTTTGCTGACTCAGAGGAGGTGTCAACTACATTCTTTCTGTTTGGTTTTTTCTTGTGTCCCAGCTTCTGGTTTTATGTCACCATTATTCACTTATCAATATCTATTTTTCTAAAAAAGTTAATTAACATGGTTTGTCTTACCTTGTTTTTAATTCCCTTAATGAGTTTTGACTGAAGACCGAGTATTAGACCTGAGACATACTGACAAGCTGTTGAATGCCTATGGATTAAATTTGCCCAGGAGCTCAGATAAGGATTAATTATTTATCTTCAACATACTCTACTACTATGAGATAAAACCACAGGGTCACATTCTTTACTCACTCAGTTGGTTTTTGTTTTCTGTCTTAATTTGGATTTTCCAACACAGGTCTACTTGGAGCCAAGTTGAGATACTGTGTGCTGGATGGAGTCTTCCTTAGATAAACTACTTTATGGGTTTCTGGAATAACCATGTTTTGTTTAGCTTGGATTCATATATCCTGAGGGCTCAAGATATAGAAAATGTTCCTCTTACTCACTTGCACTTACATAAATTAATATGAAACAGGATATATTAAAATTTACTTTGTGTTACTGAAATGGGATAATTCAGTGGCATTTTTTTTTTAATCACAGTGGAACTATCACAGTATGGGAAAACATTTGCTCATCTGTACATTGCCTATAGCCTTGAGCATAAAGAAAAGTACCTGTTCTAGACCTTGAAGGGACTCAATATTCATTTCATAAGGAGAATAATAATAATAAATTACACTTTGCCAGTCAATAAGTACTGACTTACAATAGGAAACCAATTTCTCTTGTACAATAAAATCATTAGTGGTACTGTGATAAGAGATTGAAGTAGGTCAGGTGTGCTCCTTTTTACATTGCTCAAGAACAGAAGAAGGATTAAAAATGTATGCATTACCTTCTAGAAACAATGATCTGGGGCAGAAATGTAATAAAATACCTGGTCTCTTGTGTCGTCCTATGCGGCTCTGTGCTTCTCAGTTTGTGATTGCATTAGTACGGCGACTTTGGGAGCTCTAGAAGCTGTTAGCAAAGATGAAGATATACAAACCCCAGGAAATTTTTTGCTGAAAATCCAGAAGCAGATGGTTTAGAAAGGTAAAATAAGAATCAAAGAGAATTGTGGTTTTTTTTAATGCTCCGCATGTTAAAATATATCATATAAATGTCTTTCTGATAAGGTTATTTGAAAAATACAGAATAGTTATTGTGTAAAATATTCCAGCAGCCAAAACTACCAAAATTTCTTCATAAAAGAGTATTGTTGAATTTGGAAAAATTGCTTGTTAATGTTTTATTAACTTTTTAGACATATCTTGGTCTTTATTTTGTTATAATATGAAATTGTAATATATTGTTTAATGCTGTAAATAACATAAGAGAACTATGTAGCACCTATGCAGCTTTGTCTTAAGGAATGTTGGGCAGCATTGTTTGTGACTGTCTAGCTATTGTGTCTGAAGCCGTTGATCTGAATGGGTGCCTTGAGCAGGAAAGTTGTTGCTTTTGTTTTCAGTGGCCCTGTTTGTTCCTGATATTTTCCCATTGATGACCTCTCAGTGTTTAATAATGGAGCACAGGGAACATATTTTCAAACCTCCCATTTGTCTGGTTGGGCCAATTTTCCTTTTTAGCAAAGGTGATTAAAGTGAAAACTCTTATGGGTCAGGCATATTATTTTTCTTTCTGCAGATTCCAACAGCTCAGCGATACACTGAGAATTGAGACTTGAGTGGGAAAGAATGAAACATACACACAATTCTTTATTTTAAAATTCTTTGCATGTCTATGTTATATACATGTGTGTGTGCCATGTGTGTGCAGGTGTGCCTGTGGAGGCCAGAGGTCAGTCCCCGGTGTCTGCTCTCTCTTCCCCTTGTTCTCTGAGACAGAATTGTTCACTGAACCTCCCACTCACTGACAGCAGAGACCGGCTGGCCAATGTGCACCATTCCACCCCCCAGCATTCTCCGTCTCTGCCCCTCCACCACTGTGTCCAGCTTTTTGCATGGGAGCTGGGGTCGTCATGCTTATTCCCACTGCGCAGTTTAGTTTTCCTTTCCCTTTTCTCTGTTGGCACTAGTGGGGATTGAATCCAGGGCCTCCCGCACTAGTGGACACTCTCTCCACTGAGCTTTATATTAGTCCTATGTAAGTAAAATTCTTGAACTCATGAGCTACAGCTCCAGGTGGAAAGCAGCCCAGACATCTGTCATACCGCAGCGCACAGCCTTGTAGCTTCTAATGTTGAGAATAGATCAGCAGGACTGAATTGAGAAGGAGTCTTTTGTTGTTGTTTTAAGACAGCCTTCCTCTGTACTTTAGCTTGGCCTGAACCTCACTCTATAGTCTAGATTGTCTTTGAACTTGGGGTACTCTTTCTGCCTCAGTTTCCAGAGTGCTGGGAGGACAGCCAGGAGTCACACCGCAGCTTCAGACAGGTGTTTTCAATGTACTTTGCTATGCCTTCTTGAAAGGAACAAGGAGCCTTTCTCCCCAGTGGGGCCTAATGCTTGTTAAAGTTTGAATAGTGCCTTTCTGATCTGAATAGGAAGGTCTTTAAAAAAGATATCATTAACTATAAAGAGATCCACTCTTTGAATTTTGCCCTTCCAAACTGGTGACTGTATTGCAAAATCGTTTTCAGAGGCAAAGTTGATTAATTTACATCTTTCTTTTTAAAACTAGTGGAGGGTCAACCTATGAGCATTATGAAAGAGGTTTCCCTCAAGTCTCTTTGATTAGAGTTCTAATAAATCCCCATTTTCTTATTAGGGTTCTAATCCCATTCATGAGGATCTGCACTGTGACCTTATTATCACTTCCTGGGACCCCATCCCCAAGCATCATGGTCTTAAGTTTTGTTTGAGACAGGATCTTACATCATAAGATCCTTGTCTGACCTGGATTGTCAACTCACAGACTCTGGGACCAAGGCCTGTGCCTCCATGCCTGGAAGGATTAGGATTTAATTTAGAAATTTTGAGGCACAAAACCTTTCATCCCATAGTACATCCACATGCATTAGCTGTGCCATGGATGCAGGACCGAGCAAACAGACTGCCGCCTGAGCAAATGGGCTATGGCTGTGGCGGCAGCCTCCTCCTTTGCTTCTGCTTAGGGCTTCCCTGTCTCTTAAGACAAAGATGAAGAGAAAATAACATCTTGAAAGTGGAGGGAAAAACACAGACCTGGTGTTCCTTTCAATTTCTACACAGGTTTTTTTGTTTTGCTTTGGTTTTTTGTTTGTTTGTTTGTTTTTGTTTTGTTTTGTTTTTTGAGACAAGGTTTCTCTGTATAACTGGCTGTCCTGGAACTTAGGACCAGGCCGGCCTCGAACTCACTTGCTGCCTCCCAGGTGCTGAGACTAAAGGCATGTGCCACCATTGCCCAGCTTCTACACAGGTTTTAAATTAAGTTTTATTTAAAACTGAAACCATTATATGCATGCAATGTATATAATCACTAACTTCAACCCCAAATCCCCAAATATCTTAACAGAATGCAGGAGATTGGGTGATCTAAAAGGACAAGAGGGCTGGTTATCCTGGTTTGTATTTCTGGAGGCTGGACAGGATGGGCACATCGGGGAAGGGCCTCACATTGTCTCAGTTCACAGTGAACAAACGGAAGGGCAAGCAAGCACACTGAAGAGTGGTACAAAGGGTCTGATGCTCAGACTGTGCTCCTGTTTGCACATGGTGCCCATACATACACACACTAGGATTAAGGATTTATTTATTATGTATATGGTGGTCTGCCTGCATGTATGCCTGCACGCCAGAAGAGGGCACCAGATCTCATTACAGATGGTTGTGTGTCACCACATGGGTGCTGGGAATTGAGCAGCCAGTGCTTTTTAACCTCTGAGCCATCTCTCCAGCCCCTTCCTTTTATTCTTTATTCTTTTTTTTAAAGATAAAGTCTCACATAGCACAGGATGACTTTGATTCTCTTATGTAGCTGAGGATGACTTTGAAGTTCTGATCCTCTTGTTATGCTCCAAATGCTGAGGTTATGACATATGCTACCACCATGCCTGGCTCCTGAGTCCTCCTTTTCAGAACATTTGTGGAAAGGATGTTTCCCCCTCAGCCTATTTGACAGACTAAGGCAGCATCTTATCACTGATGGCTTTAAGGTACCCAGCAGGACTGGTCCCCTCCACCTGATGGCTGGCAGCTTAGGAGAAGATATAAGGTGTTTCTAGATCTGTTTTCTCATCTGAAAGCTACAGAATTAAAAATAAGCATATCCTAGTCTCATAGACATTGAAAATTTGCCCATGTTAGGAAAATATGAACAAGTTAACACTAGGGTTCTTTCAATAACGAGGTCCTTTCCCCCGCTGCTGGACCATAAGTTGTAGATTTGTATTATGAGCAGGGGACAGTCTGTACAGCTCCAGGCACCGCGTAGAAATCATGATAACTGCTGAAAGGCCTGTGTCTGGAATATGGTTCAGCCTTCTTGCAAACCCATGCCTCACATCTCTCGGATGGCTGTTCAAACACCCTTGTTTCTATCTGGGGAGTGGGCGGGGCCACTGCAGTTCACACCTCCTGTACTTTGCGACCCACAGGCCTCAAGTGCCGCTAACAAACGCCAGCT
This sequence comes from Bramus lutescens, assembly GCA_001685075.1. Taxonomy (NCBI): domain Eukaryota; kingdom Metazoa; phylum Chordata; class Mammalia; order Rodentia; family Cricetidae; genus Bramus; species Bramus lutescens. Next base: position 58,004 of record LOEQ01003243.1, on the reverse strand, counting down.
GTTGAGAGAAGGAACTTCAGATGTTAGAACTGCAAAATGCCGCGCCCAGGCATATGTGTCAAAAGTGAGGGTATTTTTTGGCCAGGGACAAGTGCATATTGCTAGGTAATGAGAAGCTGGGTAGTGAGCCCGCCCACTAAAGACTGAGCAGTTTCACTTAGGCATCTTTTTCTGGATGGCCTTCTAAAAGCCAGGAGCAGTGCAATCAGATGGGACAGACAGGCCAGCGAAACCTGCCCTCCTTAGCAGATTGACTTGGAGAGGTGGCTTTCCGTTATCGTTAATCAGGACTATTTACTAAGGAAGACGTCATCGTAAGAAAAAGAATCTAAATCTGAGTTTGTGGTTTGTTTTCAGATGAGAAATTGAAGCAAGGTGGGGTTGTATTACCAGAGTTCCCCTTCTCCATAAGCTAAATACATCCCTTTGTGGGGCACGGAGACTCTAAAACAGTGTAGCTCTGGTTGTCTCAGAACTCACAGGGCTCCACCTGCCTCTGCCTCTTGAGTTCTATGGGGAAAGACATGTGCCACCACACCCAGCTCTCTAAACAACATCCTTTAAAAAGATCACTGTCAAGGCTGGAAAGATGGCTCAGCTCTTAAGAGCACTTGTGGCTCTCCCCGAGGACCCAAGTCTGGTTCCCAGCATCTACATGGCAGCTCACAACCACCTTGAACTATTCCCAGGGCATATGGTGCTCTTTTCTGGCCTTTGCAAACACTATGCATATATGTGGTCCATATACATACAAGCAGGGCTAAACATATTTCAGAGGGAATCAGGCAAAAACTATCAGGCCTTATGACCTTATGACTCAGGGTTTTGTTGAGAGCATATCCATAACAAGAGCAATAGACCTCAAATGACAAAGTGATTTTGGTCAGAGAAGCAGATTCAACATCCTCCTCTATTCTGTTCATTCCTATGTGCCAGCATGAGGTGGGAGGAGCTTTTGTGGCTCTGAAGGTTTGTTCAGTGGGTGTCCCCATACTGCAGCACTGTTGTCTAGGTGCATGGGCTTCTCTTTCCTTAGTACTCAGCAGAGAGGGGATTTATGTGAGAGAAGTCCTTACTTTTGAGAGGTGAATCAGGATTGGTGTTGAGGATAGGAAGGAAAAGGTCTGGGAGGTGAGAAAGTTACATTCGTATTACTGTGTGTATGTGTATGCATGTGTGTCTATGCCATGTATGTGGGTGCTGGTGACAGCCAGATGATGGTGTCACACCTGCTGCAGCTGGAGTTACATATAGTTGGGAACTGCCTGATAGATGTGCTGGGAACTGAACTTGGGTCCTCTGGAAGAGCAGCAAGTACTCTTAACTACTGGGTCATCTCTCCAGCCCCTGACAGCACCTTATCTCTGTGGAGACAAAAGCTGTCGGTATTTTGCTGTTGTTTGATGATGGCTTCAGATGTCAGCCTCATCTGGATGGGGATCTGGGCCTTTGTGGGAAGCTTAGGACTCTACAGAAAAGGACACCCTAATTAGAGTAGGGGGTTGAAAATGGGAGAAGTGGGGCTTCTCTGTAGGGAGCATTTTGCCTGCCTCAAAGCCACATGGCAAAAATTGTCTGCTGCTAAGATTCATTTTATGTCCAAAGGTAAATGGCTAATTGACATAATGAATCCTGTATATGTTTGACCCCTCCTCACCATAAACAAAACCGGCTGTTTGTGTGGTTTGATTTTTTAGTGCAGGCAAAAATTGATGTTAAGCAATTATTGTATCATCTATATCAAATCTCAATTTAAGTATTTTAAAAAATTAAATTCTTTTTATTTTTAAAATAAAGTCTTACTATGTAGCCCTAACTAGTCTGGAACTCCCTGTGTAGACTGACCTTGAACATTTGAAAATCCTCCTGCCTCTGCTTTTTAGCTGCTAGGTTCACAAGCATGCACTATCATACCTGACTCTGAATTACTTTTTCAATGGAAAATTTAATCAATTAATTTGTACTTTTGAGACACCATATCCTGTAGCCCAGGCTGGTCCAGAGCTCTCTATATAGCTGAGGGTGACCTTGAACTTCTGATTCTCCTGCCTCTACCTTCTCACCTCATAAATCCTGGGATTACACACAAGAGCATACCACTGTGTAAGTGAATCTTTCTTTTTCTTTTGTCCTAGGGGTTAGACATAAATCTTCACACATGCTAGGCTAACTCTCTACTACTGGACTACATCCTCAGCTAAGGCCTTCTTAACTGTGCATTTTGACAATGTCTTAGGTAATTCAGAATGGTCTCAAATTTCCTCTGCAGCTGAGTCTGTTCTTTCATGCCTCATTCCCCTGCCTCTACCTCCCAAGTACTGGGATTGTTGGCATGTGCCACCCCTCAATCCTCCTTCATCTCCTCTACCTCCCCTTCCTCTCCTCCTCCTCCTCTTTTTGATGTCAGAGTTTTCTGGTTGTGATAACCAAGATTATAATGACACATTCATAAATTGCCAGCTGGAAGAGCTGATAAAGACACATCTTACTTTAGAGTGTGGGATGGTCTTAATTCAGATGAAATGCTATGAGGGAGAAAGCGCCTACGGTGCTGCGGACAGAAATGTCATCTGGGGACCACTGGGAGGCGCAGTGGTATAAGTGAGCAGAGACCAGCGTCTCCAATCGCCTCAACTTCCATCTCCCCTGAGACCTTGGGCGGGCCACTTGGTCTCATTCTGGGTCAGTTTTCTTATCTGCAAAATAGAGATAATATTTTCTCACTGTATTTTGATGAGACTTAGATATGATAAAGTTCAAAGCACTCTTAAAAAGGGCGCTGGCACTGGTGTGGACTGCCGAAATTCAAAGCATAGAGACCTGAAGTGCCCTGGGGTTTATGTGAGAATATTAATGCAAATGTTTATAAGAGGTGCCTGAATTTTTGTTTGAAAGATAAAGGGCCATGGTTATCGTCAAAAACTGGAACTAAGAGTGTTTGGGGGCGGTTTCTGCTTTTCCTATTCCGTCTACTAAAAAGCAAGCCTGGGTGACGAGATTAACTTTGTTTCCTTTATTATTTCTTCTTTAAAAAGCCAGATGTATTTTTACAGGATTACGGAAAGGCCCTTGTGGCAGTTGTTTTTGGTGAGAAGTCATCATGACCCCCAGAGAAAGCAATGTTTCAAGGAAGATCTCCCAAGATTATGTTTCAAATGTCACAAACTACGTGACAGGTTTTTTCCACTAAGAAATCCCCTTCTCTGCTGTAACATTTCTGGAAGAACACACAGTTGGATATGCTTGGGGCAACTGCTCAATGCTTGCACTAAAGTGTTGTAGCACGGTTAATAAAAACCCAGAGACAGATTATTTATTCAACCTGAAGATCAGAAAAGCAAAGCAGCCACGCCACTAGAGAGCTCTTACCTCCATGAAATCTTCAGACTGAAAGAGAGCCAGTTCCTGTCTCATCCCATTTTATATTCCTCTCTAGTGCTGGGATTAAAGGCCTGCACCACTGATCTCTATGGCTGCCTAGTGTGGCTGCTTTGCACTGATCTTCAGGCAAGCTTTATTTATTAAAACACAATATACCACGATAGAGCATTGTTCCAGAACATTGTCCCTTCCCCAGGAGTCTCCTTTTGTCCCATTTCTTGGCTCCCTTGTACCTTTTCCTTTGCTAAATTATTCTCCCCAGGGCCTCTCCTGTAATTCTACCAACATTCTTGCACGTGCGCACACACACGTGTGTGTGTGTGTGTGCATGCGTGTGTAAGTCAGAGGACAACTTTGCATAATATTTTTTAGGTGAACCCAACTATTCTTTTTTTTTTGAGAGAAGGTCTCTTCTTGCCTTTTTTCCCCCTTTGCTACAGGGTTTCTCTGTATAGTCTTGCCTGTCCTGGAACTTGCTCTGTAGACCAGACTGGCTCAAACTCAGAGAGATCCACCTGCCTCTGCCTCCTGAGTACTGGGATTAAAGGTATGTGCCACCACTGCCCAGCTTGAGACAGGGTCTCTTAATGACCCCAAACTCTCTAAGTAGACTAGGTTGCCTGTCTAGTGAGTCCAGGGATCAGTCCTCCTTGGTTCTAGGGTTACAAACACAGACTACCGTGTCTTGCAATCTCTCCCCCTTGGAGAATCAAACTTAGGTATTTGTTCTGGAAAAGCAAGCATTTTACTTACCAAGCAATCACCTCAGCCCCTGCATTAATTTCTTAAAAAAATCTATTGAACCAGGACTTAATTCTTGATCTGGATTCTGCTGCTCGTATCCTTGTGGGGCAGATAAAGGGCCAAAGGGGGAGGCCAGTCAGTGTGGTCTTGAGGAGGCATGGGGCAGGATGACTTCAGAAGTGGTGATGTTGTCTTCTTCTATCAGGAAGCTTGCAAAGTCTGGTGGGATGTTAGTAGGGGCTGATGATCAGTAATATTAATGAATTAATGCATCTGTATTAATTAGAGCTCCTCAAATTCTGGTGCATATGGGTTAGCCAGAATGACCTCTTAAAGGAGACATTCACCTTCATTTACTAGTGGGAACTCTGTGGAACACTTTGGACAGAAAAGAAAGATATTTTCCCCCTTTATTTACAAATCTCAAAAAAGTGAGCTTTTGTCTTCTCATCTCTCAATTTGATTTTGAGTTTCTTACTTGTGATTTCTTTGTGAGCCTCATTATAAACACATGGTATGGCATAGCAGGTGTACCACAACTGCTAGCACCTGTGCTCTGCTCTTACCATTCTCCGCCCCTCCTCTTCAGACCAGTGACCCCCACCGGCTTTCTCAGACTTGTCATCAGCATTTACAGAGCTGAATCCAATGGCCAAGCCCAAGACTTCACTATTTTGCATTTTAAAAATTGAGCTGGGTGGTGGTGGTGCACACCTTTAATTCCAGCACTCGGGAGGCAGAGGCAAGTGGATCTCAGTGAGTTTGAGGCTAGCCTGGTCTACAAAGTGAGTTCCAGGACAGCCAGGACTGGTACACAGAGAAACCCTGTCTTGAAAAACCAACCCCCCCCAAAAAAATCGAGATCAAATTTATATACCATAAGATTCCCTTTTCTAAAGTGTGCAATTTAGCAGCTTTTCTTTTCTGAGACAGGTCTCACTTTGTAGCCCAACCTAGTTTTAAGTTTATGGTTCTCCTGAGTGTTAGGGTCACAGCTATGCACCACCACATCCAGCTAGATTTTTAATTTGTGCACAAATCTTCAGTCACATCAGCACTTTTTAATCCCAGAATCTTTTTCCAATCTCCAAAAGAAACTAAGTGCCTATTGTGGATTTCTCTAGTTCTTAGCCCCAGCTTCTGGGAAAACTAGCCCGCCGCTACCTGCCTGGATCTGCCCACTCTGACATCTCATGTAACGGAATCATTGTGTGTGTGCTCTTGGGTTCTCATCTTGACCTGTGACAGCCCCTCTTCCTTCATCTGCCTTTGAGAGCATCCTCTCTTTAATGGCTTGGGGTACACTTCTCTACTTCCATGTTTCCTCCTTACCTTCCTATTCTCTTAATACTGGGGAGCCCTTACTCCTCAGTGGAGAGATCTCTTTTTCACAGGGACCCCCAGGCTCATCAATTTAAAGGCTGTACGTTTGCTCTCAACTCCTACAGTTGATCTTAGCCAAGAATGATGTCATCAATCCCTCTACTTTCAGAACTATTTGTTCATCTCCTCTTTGTTTCCAACATGCATTGCACAATCAGCATGCCCAGAGCTGACTGCAGGGGGTCAGCCTCCTGCCCTCTCATGTCTTCCTTCCAGTTTCCTCTCTACTTGTGCAGCTCAGAAGCTTTGTGGTCATGCTTCCCTTCTTCACACCCCGCCCCACATTGCATCTGCATCTGATTCTGCTGGCTCTTCTTCCAAAATTTACCCCAAAGCCAGCTCCTTGTTACTTTCCCAGCTGCTATGCTTGGGGAAGCCTATTTATTTTCATGCATGATGTGTGTGTGTGTGTGTGTGCGCACATGCACATGTGCATGTAAGTGTATGTATGAACATGAATTTAGAGAGGCCTGAGAAGGATTCAGGCGTCTTACTCTATGCCTGAATTAGGTTATTTTTTGAGACAAAGTCCCTCACTGAACCTAAAGCTCGCCATTTCAGCTACTCTAGCTGGCCAGCGAGTTCCCAAGATCTGCCTCTGCCTGTTTGTCTCTGCCTACTGTTCCTCTTACCCGCCCGCATGCTGGAGTCACAGACATGGCTATGCCAGCTTTCATGTGGGTGCTGGGGATTCAAATTCAGATTTTCTTGTCTGCATAGCCAGCCCTCTTACCCACAGAACCATCTCCCTAGTCTACTGGGCAATTTATTAACTGCTGATGGGCATTTCTGCCACCATCTCTATGGATACTCGTAGTAGCTTTTGGGTTTTTTTTTTAAAAGACAAATTGAGTTACGTCTCTCTTCGCTAAGAACCGTTCACTAGACCACCACATTTCTCAGAATAAAAGCCAAAGTCTGTACGTTGTCCATCAAGCCCTACAAGCAATGCTTCCCTTTACGCCATTACTCTTGTTATTGTCTACCTGGATCTCTCTGAGTCAGCCACAGGGACTCTTCACAATTCCTCATCTCAAATACACACCCCACAGTTTGTACTTACTGTTTGTTCTTCCTGGAATGCTCTTTCTCCAGAGGCCTCAAGTCCCTGTTGTTCAGTGCTTTGTTTCTATGCTACTTAATCAATGCAACTTCACTCTAACGACTTTGATTAGTTAATTAATTACACACAGGGTCTCATTATCTCAGACTGGTCTCAAACTTGCTACATAGGCAAAAATGACCTTGAACTTCTGATCCTCTTGTCTCTACCTTTCAAGTGCTGGAGTTACAGGTGTCATCCATAAATGATGGTCTGTGAGGTGCTGGGAAACTGAACCCGGAGCTTTGTGCATGCTATGCAACACTTTCCCAATTCAACTATATCTGCACGTTACATGTCCTGTTCATAACAGCAACTTGCTCCCAGCTCCCCGCCCCATTCTTGATACCATTGCCTATTTCTTTAACTGTTTTCAAAGCCCTTACCAGTGGATACACACACACACACACACACGCATGCATGCACACTTTTACTTAAGTAGACGGATACACAGGTGTGCACACATATGTACATAATGCACCTACATGTACGTGCACCCATTTGCTTGACTGTATTCCTTCCCTGCAGACTCTGTGAGTACAGAGACTTCAAGCTCACTTCAGCAGCTCATATACTAAAATTGGAATGAGTACAGAGGCTTCATTTTGTGCCCTGCTGTATTCCCAGGAACTGGAAAAATTTGACATCATAAGTTGTCAGCATGTATAGATAGATACCCCTTTCTCAGCCAAATGGCGAGAAGGAGAAACAGTTTAAGAACTGGTTGTTTTCTGCTTGATGCACACTAGCTGATCGTAAACCACGTGAAATGGCAGCAGCCTTCTCTTTTCTTCTTCCAATGACACAGCCCCTCTAAGCTGTGGGCTCACATAGTGATTCCCAAAGATCACTTATTCTGTACATCTTCTCTGTGGTCCTTGGGGGCATCACACATTTATATACACCTGTGTGCTTGGCCTAGGAACTGCCTCTCCTTCGCATGCATGGATGCTTGATTCTTGGGTAGAGATTCCACAAGGAAGGGCGATATTTGGGGCGTTCTATGTTGCTCACTAAAGCCAACGTGACAGGAGTGCTATCAGAAAGGTTAGCAAGCGCATATATGAACGCTGGCTGGAACAATGCTGCTGCAGTAGAGTTGCAAGGAGATTTCAGCATGCAATGTCTGATCGCCAGATTGGCAGGCTGGAATCCTCTTCTTTTTTTCTCTCTGCCCAGTTTCCTCCCTCCCTGGCTGGCTGCCCCTCCCACCAGGCTTCTTTCCTGTGTCTCCTCCCTCTCCTGCTGTATCCATCCCTCAATTAGGACACAAAGAGTCAGAGAAACAAGGCAAATCTCCAGGGTTACAGGGTTAGTGGGGACATCACAGTCCAAACTCATGGTTCTTGATACTTATTTCTTTTGGAGTCTATTGCGTTATCTTCCCAGAAAACAAGGGCACAGTCAGGAAGATAATGAATTAAACTTTCCTGGAGAAGTTAACTGACTTGCTCTCAGAAACTTAGATCTAGTGGACAAGCAGCCAGAGTTTAACCAAAGACTGAAAAGCATATCTTTGTCTTTAACTTTTCTGACATTTCTAGTTTTTCTCTAACCCTCCAGACATCTCACATGGCCTTTTATCTTATTGTAAACTCTCATCCACTAATTCGTATGTAGAGAGCCTAATTAATCTTCCATGGGCGAGAGAGGATGGAGAGGAGCACGACAAAATATATTTTATGAATTGTTAAAGACCCATTTATATTACATATAAATATATAATTAAAATTTGCATTTTATAATAAAATATAATATATATACAATTATAGCAGCTGATATTTGTTGACCATGCTTTGTGTGACAAGTGCTATTTTCATTAGGGAAACAAATCATAATGAGATAGCGTTCTCATACCTGTGACGGTAGCAATATAACAACAACAACAATAATAGTGTTAAACTGTAAGTACAGACAAGGATACGGAGAAATTGGAAACTCAAACATTGCTGGTAGCAACACAAAATGTTGTAGCCAACTTGGAAAGTAATCTGCAGTTCCTAAGGATGTTAAAATTACCATGGAGCATAGAAATTCCATTTCCTGGTATGTGCAAGAGAATTGAAAACATGCCTTTTTACACAATGTGTACACACATGCTTATAGAAGCATTGTTTCCAACAGCCTAAAGGAGGACACAACCCATAATGTCTATCCTTTGATGCATATATAAAGAAAATGTGGTATGTCTACATAATTTGATCATGCAGTCACAAAAAGAAATGAAGCTCTGATAAATGACATTTCAGTGAGCAATGGATGACCCTTGACAGCATCATGCTGAGATACTAAACAGAAAAGTCTATGTAGTATATATGAGGTATCCAAATAGGCATATCTATGAGACTTATCATCAGGGAATGGGAGAAGTATTGGGGGTGACAGGTACAGGTATGGGGCTGCTTTTTGGTGAGATGGCAAAAAAATTTTTTTGAGGCAAACCCCTAAATATCCCAGATTGGCTTTCAACTTGCCGTGTAGTCAAAGCTGGCCTTAAATTCCCAATTTTCCTGCCACCAGGTCCCAAGTGCTGGAATTACAGGCATGTGACGCCAGTCTGGTGGGAAGAAATATTGTGGAACCGGGTAGTGCTGTTTGGTGCAGAATCCTGTGAGCGTACTGACCCACACATCTTAGGATGGTTAAAATGCCGTGTTTTATGTTATGTGACTTTTATCTTAATTAAAAATGGCATTTTACAAGTTTTAAATGATATATAGTTGAATCAATTTGTTTAAATTTAGTTTTTGGCATATTTATTGTAAGCAAACTTTGAGTTTTTGAATCATGTTAAGAAATATCCATTGGAGGCTAGGAAAATGACTCAGTGATTTAGAACATTTGCTGCTTTTCCAGAGGACTGGGGTGTTTGATTCTCTGCATCCATATGGCACTCACAACCAACTGTAGCTTCAGGTCCTGGGGACATGGTCCTCTCTCTAAACTCTACAGGCACCAGGCTCACGTGTGCTGTACAGGAAACACACACACATACCTACCCACGTACACACACACACACACACACACACACACACACACACCCATATGAAGAAATATTCTTTAATTTTTGTTGTTTTTTCAGATGTGTTTTACTTTGTAGCCCAGTCTGTTGTTGAGTTCCTCATCCTCTGGCTTTGGCCTCCTGAGGGTCCCCTTAATAAACTTCCTGTCTGGGTTTGATTTTAAGGCAACTCCAAGTCAGAATTTGTGTGTGTGTGTGTGAAAGAGAGAGAGAGAGAGAGAGAGAGAGAGAGAGAGAG
>LOEQ01003243.1:20066-31685 GCA_001685075.1 Bramus lutescens | reverse complement strand
AGAGCTAGTTCCAGGACAGGTTCCAAAGTTACAGAGAAACCCTGTCTCAAAAAAAAAAAAATCTTCACGAAAGGACTGGAGAGACAGCTCAGTGGTCAAGAGAACCTTGCTCAGTTCCTGGTATCCACATGGCAGCTCACAACTGTCTGTAACTCCAGTTCTAGGGCATCTGATGAGACATTCCAACCCCACCTTCTTCTGATTCATGAAGATCAAGGATGTTGGCACAAAGTCCCTAGTAACACACGAGGAAATAATCCTAGTGCCCAGTTTAGGGTCTTGAAATGCATTGTTCTGCCCGGGAATGGTTGAGCTTACTTATAATCCCGACACTCAGGATGCAGAGGCAGATCTACCGTGAACTTGAGGCCAATCTCATCTATATCATAACGATGATGTCTTACACATAGCAAGGCCTTGACTCAAAAAACACAACAAACAAAAAACCCCAAAAGACAAAAACAAAATACTTAGGGCTTTTTGGAAAAGTGGCTACTTAGATCTAAAGTGGGAAGTGTACAAGATGAACCAGAACCTTGACTATCACACAGTGGGGAAGTTAGGAAAGATGGCTGGACCTATGCTATTGGAAGAGGCTCCTGCAGGTTAAAAGCCAACAGGATTTCATCTGAGTGTGGTGGCGCATGCATTTAATCCCAGGACTCAGAAGGCAAAGGCAGGAGGAGCTCTATGAGTTTGATGCCAGCCTGGTTTGCTTTATTTATTTATTTATTTATTTATTTATTTATTTATTTATTTTGATGAATATGGTTTATTCTCCTTTCCTATGTCACTAGCATTCTAGTTACTAGGTAAGTTTTTCCCAGCACATGTGAATTCACAGACTGGAGAAGTCTGGATCCCACACCACAAAGTTCTCAACGGTAGAACAGAAGCACAGCTGCTTCAGTTATCTCCCGGCTATTGCTGTGCCCAATGTGAGTTCCATATCCATTCCAATCAAATGAAGAGAAGTCNACACACACACACACACACACACACACACACACAGAGTCCTGATATCCCAAGAGAATCATACAGGGCAGCAGAAATCCTTTTGAAATCTCCCACCCTTGAACAAAAAAAAATTATGAAGACACCCAAGCCTGCAATGAATATGGTTTATTCTCCTTTCCTATGTCACTAGCATTCTAGTTACTAGGTAAGTTTTTCCCAGCACATGTGAATTCACAGACTGGAGAAGTCTGGATCCCACACCACAAAGTTCTCAACGGTAGAACAGAAGCACAGCTGCTTCAGTTATCTCCCGGCTATTGCTGTGCCCAATGTGAGTTCCATATCCATTCCAATCAAATGAAGAGAAGTCGCCCCACTGCATGGAGTCACCTTCTGGGAAGAATCCTCCTCCACCAATGCAGTGATGTTCAGTGTTACATCCAGTGACCTTTATCCCAGCACACAAGGCGTTGGCTGCTCTCTCGTAATTAAACACTCTGAATTGGATGTATCCTGCAGTGAATTCATNTTATCCCAGCACACAAGGCGTTGGCTGCTCTCTCGTAATTAAACACTCTGAATTGGATGTATCCTGCAGTGAATTCATTCTGGCCATTGCGGGAGTAATAAGAGGCTGTCTTCTGTGCTCACCAAAGTCATAGCGCACAGGTAATGCTGGGCCATTGTCAGTCCAACACTTCCCTCCTCCATATTTCACCGGGTACATCTGGTACAGGCCAAACAGGTTATGGCCCAGGTGCTGCAGGGAACCAGTAAACGTGTGGTACCGCAACAGAGAGCTGTTCCTCCAATTTTCCAGGGGGCTATTGTTGGGCACATGCCAGATCCCCAGGTTCTCAGCCTGGATGTTGAAGTAGCCAAGGTTCTTGTAGTCATCACTTGTGGCCCCCCCTGCAGTCCCAAAGGTGTTGTAGTTGGCCCAGTTGCCATCCCCCTCTGGGTAGTCTGCTCTGTTGCCTTGCTGACTGGACCAGCGATCGCCCACTGTGGACTTCCCACGCATGTTGTTCTCATGCACACTGGCCACCAGGGTCCATCCACCACNTCTGGGTAGTCTGCTCTGTTGCCTTGCTGACTGGACCAGCGATCGCCCACTGTGGACTTCCCACGCATGTTGTTCTCATGCACACTGGCCACCAGGGTCCATCCACCACCAGCAGTGGTCATGTCACAGAAGAACTGAGGCACAGACACATTAAAGAGAACCTGGACACCAACAGCTGGGCCAATCCCGTGTCTTCCTCTCTGTTCAGAAGCTGCAAGGAAATCAAGCAGGAGGTCACTGGGGCACGAGATGGCCTCTATTTCCTCCACATGAAGAATGGTGTCATCTACCAGCCTGGTTTTATAAAGAGAGTTTCAGGTCAGCTCGGGCTACAGGTAAGACCCTGTGTTTCAAATAACCAAATAAATAAACATACAAAACAAAATAAACAGAAAAAGAACAAAACCCCTAGGAATTCACAGTATTTTAAAAGAAAGACTAGTTGGATGACATATATCAGTTTGTTTTCCTGAAGCTGCAAGTAAAAACAGTGCATGGCTACCATTCCCTTTAGAACCATAGGACTGGCTGGTAAAGGAAAACAGTGGGGTAGAATTAGGAGATTATCTCCCTGTTCCAGCTGAGTCAGGAGCACAGGCATTTAGTGAAGCAGCTGTCACATGGTATCTGATGCCCTTTTCTGTCTTGTGTGGACACCAGGCATGTATGTGGTTCACATGCATGTGTGCAGGAAAAGCACCCACCTTCACCTTTAAAATGTTTTAGAAAAAGCAGAAAGCAGACACCAAGGGAGATGGCGAGAACAAACCATTGCTTAGCTCTGCTGAAGGGATGGATTAGATTCTTGTCAATCTGGTTTCAGGTGCTCATTTTCTGGCACTGTAGAGAACAGAGGGCAATGAAAAAAGGTACCAGAAAGATGTAGCTGCCAAAGTCTATAGTGTGGAAAACATCACAGGTAAAAGTAGCCTTAGACAGATATACTGCAAGAAAAGGAAAGGTTGGATGAAGATCTATTAAGTTTAAAAGGGATCAAACTAAGGTGCTGCTGTGTTTAGGGATGCATGCATGGATGATAAATCAACAAAATGGCACAAAAAGTCATTTCTTAAAAGAGGGAGCGAATAGCTATGGCTAATATGGGGCACATGGAAGAGTTTCTTGTGTAGCTGGAAAAAGTATTATTGACTCAGGTGGGGATTATAATAATATTCTCCCGAAGTTCTGTTTCAAAGCTGTTACTATTCTTCTTCATCATATTTGTGGGCGCCCATCCTTCCTTATCTGGCCATTAAACTACGGTAGTTTTGGAAGAGTTTCAAAGTAAATTACAGATATATTCTTTCCCCTCCATACTGCATTACCCTAATAACACCAACTATTTTGATATTTGTTTTCCCTTGTGATGTTAAGTTTATATAAAATGAAATAGACATATCTGAAATGTATGTCCACTGAGCTTTTGTTGTTTTTTGAGATGGGGTTTCTCTGTAGCTTTGGAGCCTGTCCTGGTACTAGTTCTTGTAGACCAGGCTGGCCTCGAACTCACAGAGATCTGCCTGCCTCTGCCTCCCAAGTGCTGGGATTAAAGGTGTACACCACCATCGCCTGGTTTATCCACTGAGTTTTGACATGTAACTCACAATCTTACGAAGACAACCATCACCCCAAAACTTCCTCCCAAGTCTCTAAGGTCTGAATGTATTCTTTTTCCCTTTTAAACTCAAAGATGAAAGATGAAATTAGTTGGGCATGGTGCCATGGCAGCAACCCAAGATTTTGGAAGATTAAGTCAGGAGAATCACTTGAACTAGGAGTTCAAGGACAGCCTGTGCAAGCCCCATCTCAAGAGGAAAAAAAAGAAGAAAGGAAGGAAGGTAGAAAGAAAGGAAGGAAGAAAGGAAGAAAGGAAAGAAGGAAGAAATTGATCTTATTTTGAGCAAAATGGGGAAAATATTTTTAATTCTTTTCTTACTTCTCTGAAAATCCCAGTTTTAAAGATCTACTCTAGTATCACTGGAGTACAGTTATTAGATTAGTATCAGTAGTAATATTGAGAGGTGGCATAGAGCAGGGGCTAAGATTCTGGGGCTAGACCGTGCCACTTTTATTTGTGGGTCTTTCCCTTATCTCGGTTACTTCTTTGCCTCAGTTTTGTTCTGTGAAAGATGGAGCTAATGATGACCAGGTGATACTTGTGAAACTTAATGAGGAATTATATGTAAAGTATTTAGAATAGGGCCTGGCATATAGTAAGTGCTTCCTTTTATCATTATTAAATTATTGTTCTACATTGTGTATTATTTCTTCTAAGAACCATCTGACAATTGTGCCCATATTTTAAATTATATTAGCAACACTTATTTAGACTTAATTAGATTGGAGGGTGGATTAGATGCAGCTAATGCCTTAACCATGGCCCATCATGTAATCTGAAGCCATTTGTTCTAGCAGCCTCGAGAGGCCAGCCATTTAGAACATTTCCATGTGGTCTTGATGCAGCCTGCGCCTTCTCTCAACAGAGTCCTTCTGCATGAGATATGTTTGATAGTCCAAACCGTGTAGGAAATGCCTACTGGGCTCATCATGGGAGCGGCTTGACTAAAAATTAGATTATTACCAGGAAAACCTTGGAGGTCCCAAGGAGATCAATACTTTGCAAATGCCCGTGATTGTTCTATTTATCATTCTCCCAATGAGTCGCTTCTTTTCATTATCCAGGCATACTAATGGGACAGATTGGGTCAGCCTGTATACAGTCAGCTATTGGTGTCTCCTCATTTGTTTCTTCTTGGCTCGTTTTCTCTGATGTTGTCTCTGTCTCCGTCATCACCACCTCTGAGCTATTTCTGCTGTATAACATGGTCGGCAGTCCTTCGATGGGTTCAGCCCACCCCAAGCTTTCATAGAGGCTGGATCTACTGTTTCTCTGTGAGTAATCAGGAAGATACCGTCTATTTCTTTTAAAAAGTTTAACTTTGCAGCTTTGGAATTTAGCTCAGTAATTTGAAATTCTGTTTTTTTTTTACCAGTGTGTCAAATAGCTTGCTGACAATGTAGCAGATCCTTTATTCTCTAAAGATGATTTTTAAATTAAAAATTATTTCTCTCTCTCTCTCTCTCTCTCTCTCTCTCTCTCTGTATGTTTGTGAGAATTTGGATATCCACATGCAGAAGATTCAAATTAGACCTCTAACATATTTCATTCACAAATTAGACCTCTATCTTTCATTCACACAGAAACCAACTCAAAATGGACCAAAGGCCTTCATGCAAAAATCTGTATTAATTAACTGGGTGGTGGTGGTGCATGACTTTAATCCCAGCACTCAGAGGCAGAGGCACGGGGATCTCTGTGAGTTTGAGGTTAGCATGGTCTACAAAGCGAGTTCCAAGAGAGGCTCCAAAGCTACACAGAGAAACCCTGTCTCAAACAAAACACAGCAAAATGAAAAACCCGACTCTGTATTAATTTATTCTCTGTTACTGACAAAAACTAACTTGGGGAAAGGGTTTTATGTTCCTTCATTAAGGGGATCCAAGGCAGGAGCTGAGCAGAGACCACGAGGACGGTTGTCTAGCACCTTGCTCATCTACCTTTAGTTTTCCCTCTGTGGACGGCGGCTTGCATATTTTTTCAGCTACCTGCCCAGGATTGGCACTGCCCACAGTTCATTAACTGACCCATATTAATTAGCAATCAAGAACATGCCTTGCAGACATGACTACAGGCCAATAGGATGGAGGCAATTCTTAACCTGAGACTTCCTCTTTCAAGTGTGTCTAGTTGATGACTGAAGCTAACTGTGACAGACCACAAACTCCAAAACTAGTGGAGGAAAAACAGGGGAAGTACTTGAGGATTTTGGCACAGACAAGGATTTCCAAGGACTTTAAGAGCATCAAAAACTAGCAAACAAAGAATAGATGAATACAACTTCATCTAGTTAAAAAGCTTTTGCACAGGAAGGGAAATGATAGAAGGAATAGATAACCAAGAAAATGGGAGAATTTGCTAATTATCCATCTCATAGAAAATTAATATTCAAAATATAGAAAAGCTTCAAATCACTAATAAAAACCAGCCAGCAAGCAAATGACTCAGACATTTCTCAAAAGAATACGTAAAAATAACCAATTCATTTATGAAATATATGTTCAGTGGCTGAGCATGTTGACATATATCTGTAGTCTCAGTACCATGGAGGCAGAGGCAGGAGGATTGCCATAAGTTTGAGGCCTGTCTGGTCTATATAGCAGATTCCAGAGCTACATGGTGAGACCTGTCTCAGAAGAGGAACAGAACAAAACAAACTGCTCAATATCTTTATCCATCAGGGAAATCCAAGTCAAGCTACAAAGAAAGTTAGATACAGTGGTGCAGGCCTGTATCCTAGATACGGTAGTGCAGACCTGTAAGCCTGCTCCCGGGAGGATGAGGCGGGACAGTTGTGGGTTTAAGGGAAGTCCGAACTGCACAGTAACACTTCACTTAAAAACAAGCTGACCAAAGACAACAAACAAAACCCAGTAGACACGCAGTGAAATTTCATCTCACGCCCTTTTGACGTCGTCACGTTGCTATGGCTGTGATGGAACACCATGGCCAAAGCAACCTGGGGAGGAAAGGGTTGATTCAGATCACTCTTCCATAGCACGGTTCTTCAGCTCAAAAGAAGTCAGGACAGAAGGAGCCTGGAGGCTGGAGCTGATGCAGAGGCTGTGGAGGGTGCTGCTTACTGGCTTGCTGATCATGGCTTGTTCAGCCTGCTTTCTTATAGAACCCAAGACCACCCAGCCTGGGAATGACACTACTCACCATGGGCTGGGCCCTCCCTATCAATCACTAAGAAAATGCCCTATAGCCTTGCCTGCAGCCTGAGCTTACAGAGACATATTCGTAATTGAGGTTCCCTTCTCTCAGGTAGCTTTAGCTTGTGTCAAGTTGACATAAAACTGGCTATCGTACCATTAGACCAGCTATTAGTAAGAAAATGGGGAAGAGAAAGAGGTAGAAGAAGGGTGATGAATATGATTGACACATGACACCTGCATGGAAATGTCACAGTAAATCTCAATAATTTGTACAATTAATATGTGTTGATAATTATAATAAGGAAAGTCCATTCAAAATGCATTGCCGTTCTTCAGTCTGCAGAAGTTCAAGAATGGCGTCTTTGCAGACGGTTCTATTTTTCTCTCCCTCTGTGCTGTTTCTCTCCAAATAGTTGATATTACACCTCCAATGTTTCTTATTTTCATTGGTACCTATGAACATTTTCACATAATAGTTTTGTAGTCAACCGTGTTCTACAAGAGATGACAGTTCTAGACAGTCAGTTGCCTCTTACTGTCTGATTGCATAAGCTCACATATTGCAGCTGTAAAGTTCTTAGAGACACATACAAAGCTCACTTGATCCCTCTTCTTCTTTGGTCTGTGAATTTCTGAGTATGTATGTTCTCCTGATCAACACTAGATCTATCCTATTATTGTTCTGAGCTCTACATCTTCCCCACGCCTTATCTACTTTAGGACATCCTCTATGCTTCATCCTTGCCAAGATGTAAAATACAATGTCTTTTCTGTGCACTTCCCAAGATGCCAAACCCTGAAGGCATTACACACAGCAGACTTGTAACAACATGAAAAACTTTTAAAAATGCAATTATTGGAGACTCCTGTCCTTCAGAATTATTTCTCATGGGTTTTCCTGCCTTCTACCCATTGACATGATGAATCTTAATGTGTGACTTCTCTTCTACCTCTGGGCCCCAGAAGATCATTCCACAATGGCAGGTGACTGAAGGACTTGCATTCTGCTTCTACAAATGGCACCAGTAAGAACTGAGCAGAAACTCTGTCAGCGTCAGAAGAACGAAGCAGACCAGAACAGCACTGCAAGGGCTTTCAAAACTGAATTCTCCTTGAAACTAAATCTCACAAGGATTTAGATAGAATCAAGACTCATGTAAAAAACAATACAAACAAAGTATCTAGTGACAAAAATTATTCATTACACCAAAAATTAGGAAAACCACAATTCAAATTAAAAAAGACCATCAGCTGATGTACTGGTGCCAATAGTGATATGGATCAGTTTCTGAAATTATTTGGCAAGGATTTTAGTCACCATCATAAAAATGCTTCAACAATCAATTGCAAATGTTCTTTAAACAAGCAAAAAATATTAATGTCAGCAAAGAAAGTCATAAAAAAGTTTCAAATAGAAACCATAAAAATTAAAAATCTAGCAATTAAAAGAAAAATTTTGCCGGACAGATCGAGAACTGAGGTGGATATTACAGAGAACAGAACCAATGGGCTTGAAGATGAACCAATAGAATTTAGTTATCTGAGCAACCAGAAGAAAATATAATGAAAATAATTAATCAGAGCCTTAGAGACCTATGGAACATTAACAACATAATGCACATTTGTGTCACGGGAGCCCTTTATGGAGAGAAGGAAAGGAATATTGTTGACTGTGCATTCATAACAAGTAATAACAGTTGCTAAGAATTTGCCAAGTTCAGTAAAAGAGAAACTCTACATATTCAAGAGCTGAGTTAAACCCCAATAGAATAAATACAAAGAAATAGTAAACTTCTGAAAAACAAGAAAGAAAAAATCTTAGAAGCATTCTAAAAGAAGTTGGGTGTGGTGGTGCATATGCCTTTAATCCCAGCACTTTGTGAGTTTGAGGCCAGTTGTGGTTTATAGAGCAAATTCCAGAACAGCTAGGTCTGTTACACAGAGTAATACTGTCTCAAGAAACCAAAAAAATTAATAATTTCCAAAGGCCAACAGATTTCACAAACTGAAAACTATGATGGTCATGGAGAAGAGATACAACATTTTTCAAAATTTCAAGTGTTAAAACAAAAGAACCTCAAATCCCAAATGCCATATATCAAGAGAGATCATTCTTTAGTAATAAAAAAATCAGTGAAACTATTTTGATGCTATTATTGTTTATTTGGTTCCCAGAGATCAAATTGCCAAGCAAGATGGGCTCACTTGTGCTATAGTGGCACTACAGGTATGGGAGTAACCAATTGCTCTCTGGTTGGATTCAAGGCCAACTCCACTGGAGGGAATTCATGCCTGGTTCTAGAAACCTTGGTAAAACAAAACAAAACAAAACTCATGGTAGGGAGGGTCAGATCCTGGGTGGGAACTGAATAAAATTCTTTAGCTAAATTGATATAGTGTGTCAAGAAGCCCTCTAGAGATTTACGTTTACACCCATGGGTAAACATTACTCTTAGTATTAATGTGAAAAAAACCCTTTCTTTCTCGCAAAGGGTGGTGAGTGAAGAAACTAATGCCTGCATAAGGTGTTGAGTCCTATACAAGTCATTTCTACCATCCTAAGACTCAAGGATCATTAAAGTAGAGAGGGTGAAAAGAATAGAAAAATCAGAAATAAGATCTGTGAAATAACATTTTCTGAGAAAAGTGCAGCCGTTCCAACAACAAAGTCACAGTAGATTTGGGTATTGGTACCATTGGCACCAAGCATGGGTCCATCCACAAGTCAGCGTGAATGGAGGAGGATCCTTACTGACAGATCCAGGGAGAGGGAAAATTATCTCTTGAAATCAAGACTTTTTCTTGTTCCAGAGATTAGAAGATGAGATAGGATTTGAATTTGTATGTTCAAGATCATATAAGGAGCCACAAATGGAACCATGCCAGGAGTCAGAAAATAAAGGTGCCTTGGAGTCAGAGAGATGTGCTAAGCGTGCTTTCTGCTCTTCCAGAGGACCCAAGTTCAGTTCCCAGCACACACACTGAGGGACTCACAACTCACAACGGGCAATTCCAGCATTAGGGAATCCATTTTCCTCTTCTGGACTCTGCACTCACAATCTGGGCTCAAACTCACAAAGATTCATCTGCCTTTGCCTCCTGAGTACTGAGATTAAAGGTGTGGGCCACCACTGTGTAGCTGGAATTTTCTATCCCTCATTTCTTTATAGATTTAAAATGTAAACATGATGTATTATTTAGTTGTGTGTTTTCAGCTGCACATAAATTATCTTTTATATTTTGAGGCAGGTTCTTACAATGATTTGCACACACACACACACGCACACCACATACATGTTTAAAATGTTCTATCTAGCTGAAGTTCATATTTTTCCACTGTTGTGTAATGCTGTATTATGGGACTCTCAGAGTGTTTTAGCCGTTGTCCTATTGCTGCAGACTTCGCTAGTTTCCAGCATTATTCCCACCCACACTGGAAAGGCTACAAAAACATGCTTGTCCTGTTTCCTAGTGCAGAGGTGGAAGTGTTTCTTTGAGGTATTTGAAGTTCTTGGTTTGATTTGTTCTCAGCTCTGCAGCCCTGCTTTGTATTGCAGGTGACTGTCACCCCAGACTGTGTGTTTCTGGCTTCTGTATCTGCTGGGTTGGTAAATGGGAGGTGCTGCTTGTGGAAAGACTGCAGGGCATAGCTAGATATACTTCACCCCTGAGCCCTGCCTTGAGCAGTATCTCTGGAAATGGCGAAGGATGAGTTAGATCTGGAGCAGACCTACTAAGACTCGAGCTTCTGGAAGGTGATTGCTGTCCATGCCATCACATTGCATTCTTCCTTTGCCTCTCTGTACTCAGCACCGTGAAGGGCAAAGGAGTAAGTATTTTAGGCTTTCTGTGTCATACTGCCTCCATTACACTGTATTCAGCTCTTTGAACAGATTGTCTGTGTTTCAATGAAACTATATTTCTAAGAATTGGTGCTAGGCTGGCTTTGTCCATGAGGCCATTGTCTGATGACACCCATCAAGCTCAGAGATGACGACAGCTGCCTGCTGTTGCTGATACTTCCATCACATCATTATCCCATGTGATTTCTTAGAATGTTCCATCATTTATGGGTACATTCCCTGTTCTAGTTACCATGTATTAGTAATATGTGGGTGCTCAATTGGGCTCTGGATATTCCTGTGGCATTGCTTGGATGCTTTGGTAGTTTAATTTTTGTGGAAAGCTTCTGTCTTCAACATGCCAACCCCAGGACCTCTAGATTGGCAGAGCTTAAAGTCCCAAGTTCTGTCTTCCCTGTCAGCTGGTCAAGGCTGTCCCATGGCCTTTTGTTTGTTGTTGTTTATATATTTTGGGTACAAAGTCTTTGTTTTCGGAGTGTTGCAAAGGCATTCTCTCAGTTTACGGGCTTGCCCTTCCTTTATGAACTCCTGATGAATATGTCATTATTATTATTATTATTTTGTAGTGCTGGTCATCAAATCCAGGATTTTCCACATATTGGGCATTCTTACCATTAAGCCACATGCCCAACCTCAGAATCATGCAGTAAAAATTTTTCAAATGTTTAATAATGTTAGCACGTTTCCATTTATTAAAACATCTCTTACCCCAAACATACAAGGATAATCTCCTTTAAAGTTTTAACTCTGTCTTTCCCAGTCTGAAAGTTTTAATCTATCTGAATATATTTTTATATCTCCTATAGCATAGGAATCCAGTTTAACCTTTGCCCGTGTGGATGACCAACGCCAATTAGCCTGTCTTTTCCCCAATGTCACTCTTAAGATACACTAAATGTCTGCCTATTGATGTAGGAGGGTCATTTGTCTATGTGTTACTTTCATTGGTTAATAAAG
>LOEQ01003242.1:110432-165143 GCA_001685075.1 Bramus lutescens | reverse complement strand
TGGCTTCCTGTGACTCTGCCTTCTTTCTCCCAGCATTCAGTTTAGTTTTCTCTGCCTAGCTTTACTCTGCCCCATTACAGGCCAGGGAAGTTTCTTTATTCATTAACCAACAAAAGCAACACATATACAGAAGGACCTCTCACACCATTTTCCCTTTTCTGTTTAAATAAAAAGGAAGGAACTGCTGTGGGACAATGGTCTTGTACCCTGTATAGGTTTGTCACTTGTACTGGTTTAATAAAATGATGATTAGCCAGTATCCAGGCAGAACATTTAGGCAGGGTGTCCAGAACAGGAGAATTCTGGGAAGAGAAAAGGATCAGTCCGCAGTCATCATCCAGATGCAGAGGAAGAAAGATGAGAATGCCTCACCCATAAATAGTACTAAGCCATGTGACTAATACAGACAAGACTCATAGGTTAATGTAGGACATAAGTGTTAATAAGAAGCCTGAGCTAATAGACCATCTAGTTTATAATTAGTGTGTACCTCTGCATGTTTCTTTGGGACTGAATGACTTTGGGACCAAGCGGACAGAAACCTCTGTCAACAATAGCAAAGTAGGATATGCATAGTATGTTACTTTGTGCGGTTTTGCAACCTGGTTCAGTGATGAATGCTAATTTATTTTTCATTCAAAATATTTACTTATCTAATTTTATGTGTGTGCATCTTTTATGTATTCTGTCTCTATTACGGAACAAGCTATTTCTCTAAGAACTACCATTTCCATTCAGTGATAACTCAAAAACAAGGCCCTCTTCTGGCCTCCATGGGCATGAGGTATACACATGGTGCACAGACATACTTATAGGCAAAATATCCATTTTTAAAGGTTGTACTGAAGAAAACTTATGTTCTTCCCAATTCCTTATACCACCCATTCCAGGAAGGGAGCCACAGATGTTTATTGCTTGTTTACCTTCCATATTATTTTTACTTTGTTTTAGGGAATTTGAAAAGTGTAATACCTAAGTATGTATATGGATATTAATGTATGATAATGTACCCCTCTATACACTTTCATTTCTTTATTATGCAAGTTGTCCTCATTTTCTCATTAAAGTTTCAAATGTATCTGACTTCAGATAGCTGTCCCAAAACTGTAAAAAATAAATTTAAAAAATTTCAAATTTTCAACCAGCTCCATACAACATCTGGTGACTTGATGTTTTATTGCAGCAAATAATGACAGAGTGAGCAAGTTTTTACCTACAATTCTCTTGTACTTACAGTAATTTAAAGCTCAAAGTACATTCTTAAGACTGAGATATCTTGGTTTTTGATAGATATTGCCAAATTCTTTTCTATAGAAAGAGATATTCAAATTTACATTCCTATCCACAAGGTAAGAGGGGACTTTCCTCTGTAATTATGCAAGTATCCTGTATTATCCTTGTTTTTTAATTTTAGAAGCAGACAGACAGACATCTTTCAAAATTTTCCCAGGTTAATCTGATGTACAGTGACGTTGAGAATCACTGGCCAAGAATATCAAAGACTCTATGAGAATGAAGCATGGTGACAACATTGGTGACATCAGGAGCAAGAGCTAGGGATGTAGTTCCATTCATGACCTAATAAGTTTGATTTATGGCACCATAGGAAGGAAGGAAGGAAGGAAGAAAGAAAGAAAGAAAGAAAGGAAGGAATAAAGGACGAATGTCATAGTTACTCAATTTTGTTCAGACTTGACATAAACCTGCAGGTAAGGATTGATGCTGTGCAGTAATGAAGTGAAAATTACGTGCTTGTAATCAAAGTGACATGCCTGTGTGCCATCGTTCTTTCTCCTTCCTCATCTGACAATATGTGGGCCATATTGACATCTGCTTAGGCACTGCAGAATACTTTCACACTGCCTGGCATACTAGATGTTCCATTCATATAACACTCATCTAAATGTGGTGCTTTTCTCTGTTAGTTTCCTATGACTGCCTGACAAAGTGATGTAAACTGGATGTTTTAAAACAAACAAAAACCTTATTGCTCACAGTTTTGGAATCTAAAAAGTCAAAATCAAAATATCATAGGGACTATGCTTTCCCTAAGACCTGTAAAGATAATCACTCCAGGGCTGTGGATAGTTTGCTATCAATCAGTCAATCAATGAACCAATCAATCATCACACCTCTGGTCTTGTGACTGTAGCACTTTCGTCTCTGACTTCTTACCATTTTAGTGTTCTGCCCCTGGCTGGCTAGTTGTCCTTTCATTTATTGGATGAAGGTCCTGCCCCATTACTTGGTGACAGCTGATTGCATTTGTAATCATTGTTTCCAAATAAGATCATTATGAGTGAGACATGGGAAAGAGGTGTTAGGACTTCAATATATTTTTAGGGAGGATGTAATTCAATTAATAATTTTTAAAATAGCTTTAACTTATGGTTTTATAAATAAATGGAATAGTTAATTGAAAAAATGAAAATAAGCATTGGTGATTCTAGGCATGTATATAGCTAATCATAGCCCAAAACAATGTATTTGGGATCGTGCTTTAAGTGGGACATGGTGCCCACAGATAGTCCTGCTCCCTGCATTGATTTTATTCAACACTTTAGTTTTCAGTTGTCCGCCTCACTCTATAAGAAGAGTGTGCCAACTATGGCTTCTGGATTGCCTCTTCACGCTCCAGTAGCTGCTTACTTGTGTGAAACAGGGTTGACTGATTTTATCACTGAGAAAGTTGCATCACTGCTGCCATCGCATTCCTCGATCCCATCAGACACTGCTTTTCTGACTGACTTTTTTTTTATCACTTACCTGCTATAGCAGTTACAGGCTTCCTGGATCATGATGGACACTACCCTATTCATAAGGTCATGCTATTTCCAGTTCTTCCCTTACCAGATTAGTTGATCCACCAAAGCTAACTTTTGTACAGTCTTTTCCTCACCAATGAGCATAAGCTACTTTAGCCTCTCTGTGGACTCTTGCTCTCTCCATGCTATCTTGTCATCACTACAATTGGTAGGGATGTGAAGTTTCCTTGTCTATTTTATCTTCTCATTTGCAAAGATGGAGTTTACCCACTCCATCTTTGCAAATGAGAAGATAAAAATCTGACAATTTTAAGTTAAACAAACTACTGAAAACAAGAAAAGTGTACAAAGTAGTCATGTGTATGAACAGTGTTTTATGTTGTGTTCCTTAGATAAACATAATTTTAATTCTTCAGTTATATTTCAATAAATGTTAGGAAAGAGACACACTTGTATATAGGGCAATGGCAAGGTTTGGTCACCATAGATATGAAAATTGCCATGTTTTAATCTACTTTTAGAATCTAGTTGCTGATAGTTAAAACTAAATAAATCCCTGAGTAGTTAAACCTTGTATTTTTAATGATTTTATTTTTGTAGTTAAACACATGTAGTATTATTTATTGTTCTAGGTGCACACTGTGATCAAGGATGCTGGGTGTGAAATATGCAAATAAAAAGAAATAAAAGGACTCTTGGGCATGTGATTGTAATATAGAGAGATTTTGTTAGATAGGGACGTCATTATTTTAATGGCTAGTGAGAAATATCTGCATTGTGTTTGAGCTAATGAAAGTATCAAAATCAAAACAAAAAATGAAACATGATCTGAGTTGTACTAAAGAAATATACAGACTCTCTGACTTCTAAGTGAACACTACAGTGAATAGACCTAGGTCATAGAGGAAAGAGTAATATAAATCTGGTTTGAATTAAAAATGTAGTTTGAGGTGTGTGTGTGTGTGTGTGTGTGTGTGTGTGTACTTAACCTCATATAGGTTAGGTAATGAACAAGCTTAGAAATTCTGTTACTCTCCCTCATAATTGAAAGACAGCAATAACTGAAAGGTTCTGCCATGAGCAGAAAGTTCTATTCTAATCAATTTCAAAAACAAAGGGCTACATAGACCATGTGACTGAAAAATATAGAATCAGAGCCAACTTGAGGCATAATTTGACTCAGGCCCTCACCATAAATCATTTGTGGGCGACTTTTTCTATTTTACTTCTTTTAGCCTTACCTTTTCTGTCTTTGGATGGCAAAAGCTAGAATTTTCAGAACCACTTGCTTCCTCACTGACTACTTAGGAGGGAAGAAAGGACTTAGATAACCGGAGATTAGAGTCCTCAGCTTCACTCCTATCAGGCAAATTCCAGACACATGCCTGCCCGTGAATCAGTGACTATCACCAGCGACAGTCAGTGACTGATTGGCTTGGGTTGGGTTCTGTAGGTATCTCTGAACTGCCACCTCTGCCAATAGGAATGGCACGGCCAAGGTCCACTGGAAACACAGTCTTGTGTACTATTCAGATTTGACTATCAGGAAATAAGTGTTGCTACATTTTAAAATTAACATAGAGTTTCCTATTCATTAACAGTAGCCTTGAGCCTTAGAGACCCCACGTTTTTTATCTATTTCTTTATACTTTTTTGTTTCAGATACAGTACTTACTTGGTAATTACTCAAGTGTGTGGTTTGGGCCGACAAGACTCCTTTATTATCAGATTCCAGTATGTGGAATTCAACATGTGCATTCTGCCTGGCTGTATCCAACTTCTTCTGGCTACCTACACTGGAGGTCAAGCTCTTGCCAATTCCTATCTCTCTGACATCTGGCTCTAGATTCTCACAGTATTTCCCCACTTTGGGTCTTCTGGCTTAAGGTGGAACCAAACCCTTCTTTCAACTTGCCATTACAGCTTTACAGCCTGTGACTCTTTCATAACCTTACTCGCATACATAGTTGCTCTGCTAATCTTTCCTTAAGGAACCCAAATTGAATGCAAGGTCTATTCCTCAGTCAAACACTAAATAGTCCCCCAATAAAGCACAGTTGCTTTTTCATGCAGTAGTAGAGTCAAATGTTTGAAGTTAAGCCACAGGGCTATTACTGTCTAAGAGTCACCTTGATTGTCTCTTGGTGACCTAGAAGACTGAGTCAGTTTGTCCAGATCCACATCTAGGATACACATTCCCACAGGAAGTGACTTAAAAATTTGCAAATCCCTCAGAGAAATGTGGTTCTAATATCAGGACATTTTGTTCTAAAATTGGAGATTATATCCATGTTTTAAGATGTGAAATTTGGAATTTTAAAATGTTTCAGATCACTTCTGGTGGGAGGCCATAAATAATATTTTATATTTATTATGCCAAAATATCTTATGAAACAAAAGAAGGAGAGAGAGAAGGAAATGAAAGAGATCAGCAACTCAATCCCAGGAATGCCTATCCAACACTGCCTCTGTCATAGACTGCTTTTGCAGACAGCTCTGTCAGTCAGGATGTGGTGCACTGATCTGAGAGTCTTGAACTGAGGAAAACAGACACAGCAGTGATAAAAAGGGGAAACACACACGCACACACACAAACTAAGCAAACAAAACCCAGCATCATGAATTTGTCTTGATGCCTGTTCTGTGAAGCAAAACTTTTCTAAGCCAAAATTTTAGCCTTGTGAAAAATCGGTTCAGTGTGGCCCTCAGGAGAGTATCATAAATAAAAGATAAGCTGTGGTTCAGACTTTCCACGACCTCAATTCAGAAGTAACTCTGGAATTCCAACCAAATCTGCATCTGGTTAAGGACTTTGGCACAGTTTTCTATTTTGATACATTAAATTATAATTGCCAGTTGTCCTCTTCTCATTCCAAATAAATGTCCCTAAAATAGAGAGGAATAAGTCTTCTCTTTAAGGGAGATAGAAAAGCATGATAACAAAACAAACAAATAAAAACAAAAGGATGGAAAACAGCACCAAGGTTAGTAAACTGCTTCCAGTGTCTTCTGTTATTTTGGCAGTGCACAAAATTGGCTATTTTGGGATGTTAGGAAAACTCAAGTCCTTGGTAAGGAATCAGGAGGAACCTCTTACTAGAGTGGGGAGAACAAGATGGATTTTATGAAAACCCCACTGTATTAGTTACTTTATAAGTTACTGTGATGCAATATCTGATCAAAGCAACCTAAGGTAGAAAAGGTTTATTTTGGCTCACAGTCTGAGAGTGAACGCCATCCTAGTGGGGATCCTCATCAGTACAAGTGCCTGGAGCAGCTGGTCATACCATATTCCCCGCCAGGAGGCAGAAAGAGATGCATGCTGGTGTTCAGTTTGCTTTAGCCTTTTAAGTAAGTCTGCGATGTTACTTCACGGGATGAATGGCGTTGCACACATCAAGGGTGTGTCTTCCCACCCATCAACCAATACTCAAACTTCTTTCAAGACATACACAAAGGTGTGTCCTAGGAGATTCTAGACCCCACCATGATGTAGGAGGGTCATCTGTCTATGTGTTACTTTTATTGGTTAATAAAGAAACTGNCCATGCGGGAGCTGGGCTGGACGAAAAGCAGGGCCCGCTCCCTTATCACTACACCACCACACCGAAAATCATTCTTAACCACTATCAGTCTATTTTGTATCAACTTTAACACACGAACAGATCACTTTTAAACTGTAGCTTCTGCTGTGGGAGAATGGTCTTTTATACTGTCATTTGTATTATTCTTAATAAAATGCTTATTGGCCAGTAGCCAGGCTGGAAATAGAGGTGGGGAGATGAGAACAAAAGAATTTGGGGAAGAGGAAAGCTCAGTCTGCAGCTGTCATTCAGACATGGAGAAAGCAAGATGAGAATGCCTCGTTGATAAAGGTACCAAACTTCATGACTAACACAGATAAGATGTAAAATATAAGAGTTAATAAGAAGCCTGAGCTAATAGGCCAACCATTTTATAACTGATGTAGACCTCTGTGTGTTTCTTTGGGACTGAACTGCTGTGGGGCTGGACAGGATAGAAATCTCTGTCAATAGACTTCCCCTTCTTGTCCCCATAGACTCATGATCAGCAGAGAATGCAAAGTGCACTGAGTCCAGTGTCAAAAGTCCCCAGAGTCTTTACCAGATATAACATTATTCAAAAGTGCAGAGTCTCTTCTGAGAGCCAGGCAGTCCCTTGAGAATCCTTATAACATTGAAAAGCAAGTGTGTATTCCATTGTGTAATCATATAGAATAAGTATTACCACTCCAGAATATTGGAATGTGTGTAAAATGAAGAAAGATAGGACTTAAGCAATAAATATCAAGGCAGCATGATAAATACAAAACCTACAGCTACATGTCCAGAATGCGGGCCAAAGGATAGAATTATCTGGCTTTAAAGGACATTGGTAGCCCTACCCCTCCAACAGTTGTGCACATATAAGCTGCACATATAAACTCTCTTTAGGGCTGGTTCCACTTCATCAATCAGTCTTTGTTGATGGATGTCCCATAGCTCTCATATCTACTACATTCTACGGCATCTATTGAAATGTGAGCATTACCTTCCCATCTTTATGCAGTGGCCACTCATAGTCATCTTTCAGGAAATTCAACTCTGATGCATATTTTCTGGTGTCAGTGGTCTCGTGAAACCTTGAAACAAGCTTCCATGACACTCTCACTCTTGCGTTCATCATTCTTAAAAACCAGAACCATGTGGACAATGCTAGCAAATCCTGCTGCTGGTTACAGATGTGGTCTGGACCCTTGTATCGTTAGTTGTATAGACCTCCAATAGTTTCCCATGGGGAAACATTGCTCTAGCCCTCTCCTTCTGAAAGAATTTGCATTTTCACAAAATGGAAACTTTGGTGGGTGGGGTCTAAGCATATGTCCTGTGAGTATGGGTTTTCTCTTTAGTAATTCTAATTTTTAACAGTTATGACTGACTTCTAAGCACCTGCCTTGTCTAAAATTTTAGACTCCTCCCTTCGTAAGCAATCTATCATTTTTGATATCTTTCTGTTCCACATG
Source organism: Bramus lutescens (assembly GCA_001685075.1). Taxonomy (NCBI): domain Eukaryota; kingdom Metazoa; phylum Chordata; class Mammalia; order Rodentia; family Cricetidae; genus Bramus; species Bramus lutescens. The sequence continues at coordinate 157,355 of LOEQ01003242.1, read as the reverse complement.
CTGCTTTCCTCACTAGAGACTTGGATCAGAACAGTAAGCTGTGACCATAACATAACCAAATATCATCCTATATTGTACTGTTTTCTGCCAAACAAATTAACTCCTTACATTTGAATTCAGTCTCACTCACATACTCAGATATGGGTAGAATGAGTTCAGATTCTTTCTCATAATAGAGGATGACTAGCTCCTACCCAGATCCCAATAGATTCTTTATCTCTCACTGTACTAGGGTTTCACTGTCCACATTTCTCCCAGCATTCTGGTCTTCACAATACCCACCAGAACAGCCCCTAAGCATTACCTACAGCCTCTTAGTGTTTCTCTAGCCCCTAAGCATTACCTTCAGCCTCTTAGTGTTTCTCTAGCCCCTAAGCTCTACCTACAGCCTATTAGCACTTCTCTAGCCCAAAGTTCCAAACTCTTCCACATTCTTCCTACAAATTAGATTTAAAGGGCAAGGAAGCTCATGGTCAGATTAATCACAGCAGCAGCCCCACACATGGGTACCAATTTATGCACCTGTTATTTTCTTATTGATGTGACAAAGTGCCTAGCAAAAGCAATTTAATGAAGGACTGATAAGTTCTGGCTCACAGTTTGAGGTTGCAGTCTACCACTGTGGGCAAGGCATGACATACGAGCTTGAAATAGCTGGTCACATGGTATCTGAAATCAGGAAGCACGGGCAGATGGGTGCTGCATTTTATTTTCTCTTTCCTTATGCAGAGGGTGGGAAGGAAGAGAGCCTGAGTTGAAGGAACATAAGATACATTACAAATAATGGAAGTCAAATCAAAATCGACTGTTTCAACTAAAGGAGCACTATGCTTCGTATATTTGTATTTCAAGTTTAAATTTATTCAATAAGTATCAATATATAACATGACAAAGTTTTATAACTACAGAATTATTCAGATGAAACAAAAAAATTTTCTAGTTCCCTTATTGTTAAATTGTTAAGCATATAATTTAATGAAATGTTTATAAGTATATATGCACAAATATACACACACACATACACACACACACACATGAGATGGTGTTCATACTTCTATTGCTTGGATGAGTGCTCTTACAAGGGGTACAACATCCCACCAAATGGGCATTTTTCCATGTGAGATTGAAGTCATTTCTTAGTTCTTCTAGATTATACATAATGCAGCAAACATGACAGAATTTATTTCTTCCAAATGATTTCATAGCATTTACTTGCCCAAGAAAAGCTTAATGCTTACCGAACAGATAACAAAAGCTGGATACCCTGGATACTTGTGATCTGTGTTCCAGGGTTGGATTCGGGAAAGACTGTGTCTCTAACAGCGCTTTCAGGGTCTTGATTTCACAGGGTTCCCTCCGCTTACAATGCTTCAAGTTTCATGAGCAATTCTGCCTTCTGGCCTCGGAACAACTTACCAGAAATCTTTCATTTCAATTTTAAGTCAAATTTAAAATATGTTCATTCCATAGCTATTAAAATTGCAGACTTTTCCAGTTTTTTCTTCTTCTATCTTTTTTTATGAATTGGATACTTCTTATTTAAAACATAGGAAGAGTAAAAAACAGGAACGTGGTTTTCTAAACACACTATATCTGTAAGCACCCACTGTTTTCTAGGGGCTTTCTGTGCGCAATCCATCAAAGCATGACAACTGTATATTCCCACTGGACGTAGGAGAGCACAGAGACAGAAAGTCCATGCGATGCTTGGTGATGGTTGGTTGGATGGAGATATCAACCCCGAAAGTCTGATTGTGGAGTCAGCCACTGTGACAGCAGAAATAGATTACTGCTGAGTAACAGTTCTGTGGAAGACTGTTTCTTCTTAGGAACTTAGATTTAAACAGAAAATTGGCAAGTAAACCATGCTCCCTCTTCATTAAAACGACAGTCTCATCGTCTTCCTCTCTTCTCCAAGGCATGTGTGCAGAGCAGAGTGGAAGGGAGGGACACAGAGGTGAGACCATTCATTTGTCTCCCTCCCGGAGACTTCTGGTCAGTGAAAAGATCAATTCCAATTCCCAAACAACTTTCCTGTCAGCGATGTAAAGGCCAAGCCCCCGTCTCCACCAGATTTTAAAATCAGTATACAGTGTAAGCTGTAGTCATTTCTTATGCCATCCCTTCCTTGAAATCCACAAAGGTATTTACTAGAGTGGATCCAAGAAGGGTCTAATTTATTTATTTTCTTCTTTCCATTTTATTTAATTGTGGTAAGAACAATTAACATGAGAACAAGAGATCTGCTCCTTTTAACATTTTTAAGTGTAATTTACTGTTGAATTTATTTTCTTTATTACTTTCTTCTCTCCTTTGAGGTTATTATATATATATGTATGTATATATATATATATATAAAGCTTATCAATGTGCATAATAGCTATTCTTTGTTATCAACTTGACTACATCTGGAATTAACTAAAATCCAAACAACTGGGTACACCTGTGAAGAAATTTTTAACTGAATCATTTGAGGTGGGAAGATCCACTTTAAATTCTAATTCATATTTTTTGATATAGGGTTTCTCTGTAATTTTGGAGCCTGTCCTGGAACTAGCTCTTGTAGACCAGGCTGGCCTCGAACTCACAGAGATCTGCCTGCCTCTGCTCCTGAGTGCTGGGATTGTAGGCATGTGCCACCACTGCCCGGCTAAATCCATATCTTTTGAGGTGGGATGAACCACCTTTAATCTGGGCCACACCTTCTGATGGCAGCCTATGTAAAGAACAAGGAAGGAAAAAATTTCCTTCTTGCCCTCGCTCTCTTGGCATTAGAGCCTATTCTTCAGGATTCTGTCTTATACTAAAGACCATATGAGATATCTGGCCTTGCCAACTGAACTGAATTCTCAGACTTTCTGTTCGTAGACAGATAGGAATAGCTGGACCATAACATATGAGCCACTCTAATAAATCCCCATTATATGTATGTGTGTGTATGTATTATGTATACATATGTGTGTATTCATATGCATATGTATTCTATCAGTTCTATTCTAGAGTAGCAATTCTCAACCTAGGGGTCACAACACTTTTAGGGGTCGGACAACCTTTTCACAGGGGTAGCCTAAGGTCATTGGGAACCACAGAAATTTACAATACAATTCATAAGAGTAGTAAAATTACAGTTAGGAAGTAGTAACAAAAATAATTTTATGACTGGGAATCACTGGAGCATGAGAAATTAATGGATCATGGCTTTAGGAAGGTTTAGAACCACTGCCCTGACCAATACAATATGTAAGAGTTAAGTATGATCTTGAGTTAGTATTATGATTTTCCTGCTAAATCTGAAAATTTTCTTCTGTCTTTATAAATACTAAATATTCTTTTACTGCATACGTAAGGACAAGACACAGAAAATGAAGGTCTAAAATTTCAGGAGTTTAAAGGACATCATAATAAAGATTATGCTTGGCACTGTCAACGTTTAAAGTGTTTTTCTTATTTATGTTATTTTCAGATCAGGTCTAGGAGACGGCTTTAGGGCGTATATCTCTAGATCTCATGTAACAGGTGAGGAAGTGACTGTAAAAAGAAGAGAAGGCCATGTGCGTTGAGTGGATTGTTTTTTCCAGGCTCTTGCATCAGTGTGATCCAGCTGGAAAGAGAAGGTCACATCAAATCCACACTGCTCAACATGGCCCTCAGCCCACCTGATGATTAACAACACAAAATTCGCAAAAACCTGTCTTAGGAAAATTTTAGGCCTCGAGCAGAATATCTGTTGAATAGTTGCTGTCTTGGGCTTCCTGAGTGTGCAATTTGGCAGCTGTTGCCAATTTGCTGAGGAATCATATCGTGCCATCACTCTGTTTCTTATCCAGGTGGTAAAATGATAGCCTACCCCTATGAATCTAGTCATTTAGCTTGCTGGTATCTAATTAGAGGGCCCTGCACACTCGGCTCTCTCACATCAGAAGTGCCCTGACCACCTCTTCCAGGTGAGCTCCGGATCCTGGTGAACCTGAGTCAGCACCTGCTGGGCTGGCTTCCATGGGGACCCCTCAGCTGCACAGTGGCTTGAAAAGGCTGCGATGAGACGCTCCCGAGGGGCGAGCAGGTGCAGGAGTTACTAGTAATATATGGCTAATCGGAAACACAATTTGTATTTTTGTTTGTTTGTTGTGTTTTAAAAAATTGTATCTTCCCCTCATGCAGTCCGGCTAAATTTTTGTAGCCCTGGACTAGGAACGCTTCATGACGATTTTGCAATCAAATTTATGGCAAGATTAAGCTTTCTTTGACTTTAAATTAGACTAGTGAACCTTTTACCTAGGATTTTTTTTTCTGTAACTGTTGAGGACATTTCTTAGAACTTGGCTTCTTGGCCAATATTCTACCCTGACCTTTGGGACAGAAGTGAGACTGGGATGGACATTCTGGGCAAAGTGTTTTAAAGGGAACACAATTAGCTTCCCAACTGCCTTGTATATAAACTGCCTGCAGGCATTATTCAAGTGATAATATCCATATCTGCTTTGCTGGCACCAGATTTTTCTGGCTTGTCCATGATCTTTTTGCCTAATGCTTTTAAAGGGGGAAGACTTTCTGTCTTACATTTTCATGCAAGACACACTGCGGCTGTATCTCCGGGTTGAATCCAGACATGTACCCCGTTGCAGGCAGCTGTACATACTACTTCCCTCTACATTTGGACTCTGTCATCTGTGTCTAAAAGGCTCAAGAGGCTCTCATCCAGAACAGTATGTTCAGAGTCAACTTTTAAAGGTGTGATATCCATAAGACTTTTAATCTAGAGGTCTCTTCTGTTTTATCCCTATATAAACTACACTGGAGTGATAAAAGCCTTCATCAGTATCACATCTTCTACTGAAAGAGGATGCTTTTTCAAATCCGTTTGTACTGACAATAGAGTGAAGATGCTCTCATCAGTTGAAGACTAGCGGCCTGGAATAGTTGCAGAAATTGGAAAGTAAAAGTGACCAAGGGTAGGATTGGAGGAAAGGGGAAGAAATAGAAAGTCTGCCAGGGCACAACTGATCTGAATTAGAAATGGGGGTGGGGCTTTAATTAGGGAGGGGTAGAGATAACTGCAGAAGAAGGCTAGAGGAGGGTAAAATAAGAGTAAGGATGTCTGCAAATGTTATAAGGGATCACACTGTTACTAAGAGAAAGGAGCTCATGCCTAACACTGGATCTGAATATCTGAAAAAACCAAAAACTAAAACTGGAAATGAAGCAAAATTGGTAAGTTGATGATGATTGCTGAAGGGTGGTAATGAGTGAAGGGGTCCATTGCATTATTTCATAAATTTTGCTAAAACCTAAAGTCTTTTAGAATAAAATATTTCTCAATTTCAGGGTGGATCCCACTTCTGAACCCTCTGTTCCCGTGAATTTTACTGTTAAATGAAGGGAACTTGCAAATTCTCTTTCTCATGGCGTCATAATGTTTTCTTCTCAAAGGCTTCCTTAGGGAAGCTTCATTAATTGTTGGTGAATGGGTCGCAAACTGGTCCAGCCACTCTGAAAGTCAATGGGAAAAACTCTCAAAAATATAAAATAAATCTGCCATATTATCCAGCTATTTCACTCTTAGCTAGGAAATGGAAACAACCAAACTGTCCTATAACCTATGAATGGATAATTGATATTTTAATAAAAAATTTTCAGAAATAGTAAAAACTATGAGAGCTATGCATGAATATAATATATTCATAACATACTTACCCCTCACCCCTCTAACTTCTCTAGGAAAAGTAAAGTACTGTTAATCCTAATAACGACTTCAGTAGTAATTATAGTCATTGTCATGTTGTCTTAGAAATGTGTTAATCTAAAGCTTATCAAATAGTCTCAGATGTGTTATGAGCAGGGGGATTCAGATAGTCATCCACATTCATGTGTGTCTAGCTTTCCATAATAAATTTTCTGCTTAGTGGTGACTGGATTGCCTTAGTGCCCAGGAAGAAAAAAAAAAAAGTCTTCAGTGGCAGCTTTCTCCCTGATGTCTCTCTGGATACCTCTGTGATGCACTATATGATAAACTATTCTGACTACAAACATCTTAGGGGAGGAAAAGGTTTCTTTAGTTTGCAGTTCCCCATCACAATCCATCATGGAGAGAAGTCACGATGGGAATACTTGCTCTTCTACGCAGCATTACCTCTGACCAAGGAACTTTCTTCAGAGCCAGAAAGCAAAGGAAGTACCATGGAGGTCGCTGCTTGTTGGCTGGCTGGCAGACCAGCTTACGTCCACGTAGCTCTTTTACACTGAGTAGGTACGGGCCATGTACCTAGAGATGATACCATCTCCTCCACCAAGGAACAGTCAAAACAATCCCTCACAGCATATGGGGTCATTCTGATCCAGGCTCTCCTCACAGATGGATCTAGGCTGTTTCAATTTGACTGTTAAAGCTAACCAGCATACTGTTAGCTCTTTTTTTTTAAAAAATGAATGCACTGCGACAAATTTTACTAATTAAGAAAGCACATTCTTTATTCAATTAGTAACCTGAAATATTTTTTGAAGAATTATATATAGCCATATACTAAGAAAGGGAACTGAAATAAGTTAAATAAAACTTTCAGACACTGTCCTCCTTCAGAATGCCCATCTCTGTCATCATGTGTTCTTTTTAAACACTGGCTTCCTGTCGTTATGAATAGCTACCTTTTTGTTAGACTCAATATATTACAGAACTAGACACATCAGGATAACTCCAAGCCTCATTAATGAGAATTGAAAGATCCAGAAGCCCAAGAGAGTAGGGAAGATTACCAGATAGTACTTGAGTAGTGCCAGCCGAGCAATTACGCTCTGGTCACCTTTTATTCTGTTTGTCAAACCCCTGATGTCATCTATATTCCTCTTTCTGTCCTGCAGAGTTCTGGAGACCTAAGTCCTCATGCCAAACAAGCGTTTGGACCGAACACAAAGACCATCTTACTGACATGTTCTGTTCACCAGCATTGTCATCCCAGTTAGTTAATAATCGTTTATTAAATTGTGCCTAAGTCATGTGTGAGATAAAAGAGGCTCTGGGAGGCAGAAAGAAATAAAGCTAAGGAGCAGAGAAAGGGGAAGTGGCCCTGAACCTGGTCATTTTCAGTATCAACTTTCATATGATAATTTCTTTAGATTTGCTTGCCTAATTGATCACATTATAGTGATGAGAAAACAGGCATTCATCAAGGTTAAAAAAGTTATCTCTGTGAAGAGTACAGCCAAAATTCTGACTCAGTCTCAGTGACACTAAAAGTAATTTTATTTCTTTTACTTTGTATTGTATTTAGTTTAAAGCTTCTGTGTATTTGTGAATATATCATCGTGCTTTGATATATACATATATCATGGAATGGTTGAATCAAGGTAATCAGCAGTCATTTTTCTCTGTGTGGTAGAAATATTTAAATATACTCTCTCATCAATTTTCAAGTATGCAATTTTTTTGTAATGGAAATAATCTTTGTTATGTACAATGAAACTTCTAAATTTATTTCTTTGGCCTAACTTGGATTTTGTATCAGTTGACCAACAATTTCCTAAATTCATCCATCCCCACTGTTCCTCAGCCTGCTCTTTTTCCTCAGCTTCTCTGAGTTTAGCTTTTGGAGACCATAGAATACTAGTAGTTCAGTGCATGGCTTATTTACTGCGTTTAATATTTCACAGGTTTATCTGTGTTTCTCAAATGACAGGTTTCCTTTTGTAGAGATGGAACAGTCTCCATTGTGTTTACATATCCACTACACATATCCACTACGTCTCTACCCTTTCATCTGATGACGAAACTTCTGTATTTTTGCCCCTGAGAATAATGGTACCATGAGAGGAGATGAGGGGAGTGCTACCATCTCTCAACAATGTGACTTCATCTCTCTTTCCATGATGATACTGGGTTCCCTGCATGTGTGCAATCCTCTGCTTTCTAATCAGACAACAGCATAATAGTCAATTAATCTTTAAACAATAAACTCAGGCAAGGAATTTAACTATGTTTGAATCTGGAACAAACTATGTTTGAATTGCACAGGCAGGGAGAAGGCAAGTGAGAAGTAAGCAAAATGGAACGAGAGAGAGAGAGAGAGAGAGAGAGAGAAAGGAGAGAAGTCTGGGCATGTATGGATGTTCTCTGAGCCAGGCAATCCTTCTAAATTAAATACAGTAGTAAGATAAGGGTGATTGAAGAGATAACACAGTGGATTGTTTTGCTGGCTGCCCTACACACCTTGTTCTCCCAAGGTACAGCCCTGTTATTTAACTTGATAGGTAACAAAGAAGAAAGAATTAGGGGGGAAGAAAGGTAAGAAAGAGCAAGAAAGAAAAGGTGGGGTTTAGGGTTTAGAGAATGAAAAAGTCCTCTCTCCTAGCACACCCTCCTTTACACACCTTTCTCACACTGCGATGTGTCACAGAAGTACAGACCGTGAGGAATGGAGTTCTTACACATGTACCTGAGTTGGGAAAGACCTGAAATCTAAAGGGCTAATAAAGGAGGTGCCACAACCCCACAGACACACCTCTGGACAACTAGTAAATATCTGTGTCTTTCTATCTGATTCAGTGAAAGAGAAAACCAGGCCATTGATTTCAGTGTGTGTGTGTGTGTGTGTGTGTGTGTGNAATATTAGCAAGCCAATTTTTACAAAGCAAGTGTGTGTGTGTGTGTGTGTGTGTATAATGATTACTCATTAGCGTATACCAGCTTGACATCTGCAGTTCATAGACTCTTCCACCTCTCTGATAAAGAGAAATGGCCACAGTGACGCAAGCAATTTATCTAGTTTCCATAAAAAGCATTCATGATAGTCAGTTGGATAGGCCTCTAGGACTCGGCTGACAGATATGACAGGGCCCATACTGCTGCTTGCACTTCCTGATGGTGCTGCCTCTGGCTCTTTGCCACTCTCTGCAGGAGGCACAGCTCTCAGCCCCACTCAGGAGTCCTCATCTCAACAGCCAGCACATTTAGAAGGGCTTGTGTTTTCAGGGCTGTTCCATATCAGCTGTCATTTCCGTGCCTTGATTCTGAATCGCCTGCATATATTTTCTAGCCTCAGTGTAGAAAGAATAGGCGTCTGTCCTGTAAGTTGAATGGTTCAGAAAGGACTGAACTGAACCAGGTAAGATTATTACTCGTGAGCCCAGGAACTGACCAGTCATTCACAAGACAATTGGGCAGGGCCAGAGTGCAGCTCAGTGCTAGGCCACCTGGCATCCATGAGACCCAGGTTCTGTACCCAAAGGAAAAAGAAAAATCAGGCGTAAAAAGCTGTCTCAGGATGTTTCTGAGGATAGCAAGACTTAGTGTTTTTAAATATCCTTGAAACGGAAAAGAACTCTTTGTTCCCTCAGGTAAGAAAGTTCATCTACTATGTTATCAGGAGCTGTAAAAGAACATCTTGAAAAACTGCCCCTTAAGATAACATGACAGTGTTCCAACATTGTTTTAAGCTTTAAGGTAAGAGAGCTCAAGATGAAAAGATTTTCAAAACCTTCTGGAAATCATTAGAGCTGAGAGCATCATTTATTCTGCCTTTCTTATGTAATTGCCTATTATCTCCTGTTCAAGGTTTTATGCCTTAATTTAGTCGAACCTTAGGTGTTACTAAAGATTATCAACCAAGAAATCTCTGGAATGTCAGTGGCATGCAGGTAAAAACACAGTGTTGACCCTCAGTCCACGGTTCATAGTTCAAATTTAATGTTTACTGATACGTTCAGAGACTGTGATATGTTTGGAGAAGGCTGCGGTAATATGTACCTTCAACTTTAAAATACATTATAACTTTGATCCAAGCAACAAAACAGGCTGGCATGCATCTAAACCTTTTGGTAACACATGTTAACTGTATCTTTTGGTTTGAAAGGTTCTTACTATGTATCCCTGGCCTGGAACTTTCTATACAGTATAAAGAAAAGAGTAGCCTTGAACTCACAGAGTTACACCTGCCTCTGCCTCCTGAGCGCTGGTAGGGTCAATTTTTATGATATTAAGTTAAAAGTTCTAAGTGTTTATTAATAGTTGAACATTTCAATAAGTGAGAGAACATTTGAATATTGGAATATGTTATAAAAGTTTCAGATGAGGGTCTCCTAGCATGTGTAGTCACGCGGAGAAAACATCACCATGTTTTGTGATCACAAATAGGATTAAAAAGCAATAGAGCTTCTCTCAATATTCCCCAGAGAAGCTTATTTTGTGCATTTGTCAGTGGTTAAGAAAGACATAACTGCTCACACTGTGGGAACAAGTGGCTGTGGAGTACTTGTCCCTAAACAAGACCTCTATATTACCCTCCCAAGTCTCAGTGAACAACAGAAGAAGGGACAGATAAGATATAAGAGCCTGAGACTTGGGGGGCAGTGCCTTCTGGACATAGCAGGACCATCGTACTCACGAGTTCACTGCTGCTATGGTTACCTACACAACACCTGCAGAAGACTGAGTGTATCACATTTGTCCATACATGGGAGAGAAGCTCTTGTCACCCATCCACTATGAGCAGATAATGGGTCCTGGGGGACAGGGTGTCATGTTCACTGATAAAATTTCTCTGTTCTGATAAAATATCAGCATAGCCACTGTTAAAATTTCTCTGTTCTAGTAGCTAACTCCCAACTCTAGCACGTGCAAGCCATCACAAGGGGGCTCAGTTACAAAGTAAACGTCAAAACATGAGGGGAGTTTCTGAGAGGGTTTTGGTGGACGAGAGGGAGGCACGAGCGAGTGTAATGGGTGGGTGGTGAAATTACCCCAAATACAGTATATTCTTGGAAGACACTGTCAGTGAGTTAAGGGAAGTAAATAAAGTGCATATGTATACAATAAGAAATCACTCAGGTAGAAAACTCTGGCAGATCAAGGAGAGCAGTGAAGGGACAGGTAATGGCAGCTCACACCTCCACTCAGAGCACTCAGGATGCAGAGGCAGGTTCAATTAGAGGGCAGCTTGGGCTCTATAAGTGAGTTTCAGGCCAGCCAGGGCCACATAATGAGACCTCAGCATCATCATCAATAACAATGATGATGATGACAATAAATTTAAAAACTTTTAAGGGCAGTTTCTGATACAAGAGTTTTACTTAAATATATAATACATTGTGCTTAAATATAAGATACTTTGTTTATTATTTAAAGATACAAGATATTTTACTTGAATCATAACAGAGAAAAATAACTATTAAAATAAAAAGTTAAAGGAGGAAATTTGAACAACAAACATACAATTTAACATGTTAATTAAAAATGTATCCATACCTTCAACTATTTTTGTGTTTCCTGTAATGCAGATATAGGGTAAAGTAACTATATTTCTTTAAAAAAAACAAGTATAGTTTAAATATATTACAGAGTTTTTTTCCAAGTTCATGTTTTCTCATTTTATCTAGTCATTTACCAGTTCTAATGTAAAGCTTCCTTATAAACCGAGAGGAATCCCGTTAAAGAGACTCTTCTGCTATCCTTATTGCTCATGCTTGCAGAATCTCAGCGTTGCTGCTTATAATGTCCTGCGGTTGTCAGCCTCTCCGGAACATCATCAGGCAGACATCTGGCAAATCTAAAGGTTTTCTTCAGCTTGTCATCCAGAGACAAATGTTAAGTGTGGCTAGCATAGCCAGCGGTCTTTAGCAATGCATCACAGGGCTTAGATGGCTTCTGGGGGCTGAGCATTTTCCCTGAGGGAGAGCGAATTCCACTGATCCCTGGACTGCAGTACGTGGCTGGCTCCTCCTCACTCTGGGTCAGAAAAGCAGGCCCACATCGAGTCTCCCTGGGAAGTGATTTTATGGATTCCAAAGGTCACATGAATTAAAAGGCTGGCTGAGGCTTTTATGTGGAAAATGGCGATATAATTTGAAAAGTCATATTTATTCTAACTAGTCACCTCACATAAAATCTGTTTTTGTTTTTATTTTAATAAGGTCCATTATACAGGCTGTGTTCCTTCAGTAGGAGAAACAGCCCGTAAATTAACGAACATGGCTTCCAAGCTGCCACTGGGTTGCTAGGTGGGTCTGAGCAAATTTAACTGAAGGTGACTGGATAGCCTTTTCTAAAGAACCCAACCAGTATCCAAGCATAACTGGTAAGGAATCAATTGCTGTGAGAGGCCTGTAAAACAAACTGTTATATGAAGGCTTTCCAATGACAACCACCTATAGTATATGTTTAAGCTAAACCGTCCTCTAAGACACTTGGACTGTTAAACCCATGACCTCTTTCATGGAGAGCTACTGCTTTCTTCAGAATTGCTGAGTGTCCAAGAAGGATCTTCGTACTTTCATGTTTTAATTTGATGCTTTAATATCTCATTTTTATCAGTAAATTAAGACTATGGAGCCATTATATACTTAGAAAAGATGATGTATTGTTTTAGCTTCTGAAATATAAATAGAAAAAGAAGCCCTGTTACAACTGGGCTTGACTTTCTCATATGACGACAGCAAGTGTACATAATAGCATAGTAACTGAGGTTTTTATTGTTCAACATGCAATACTCCTGTACAACACTAGCATGCCAAAAATCATGGCAGGTGGCTAATCATTACCCAGTTAGCTGCCTTTGACAACAGACTTGGTTTGATATCTGTGAAACAGCAGAATGTTGAGGGAAGGGAGAAAGATTTCGTAAAGCAGCACATCAAGCTGCGTTCTTGCAGTAGAACACTTGGTAAATCTCATTGCTCAATGTCATTGCTCCTCAAAGTTGTGATTAACATTAAGACTTGGCCCTGGAAAACATTTTAATGGGTGATTGCAAGCAGTGGATAGACTACTCCTGTCCTGTTGGCCCAAAGTTAAACACATTCTTCCAGAGAAAGGGTTCCTTAGAGTCTCTATTCTGATTGGTTCTTGAATACCTATAACATTTGCAATAAAATGTCATTGGGGAAAACTAGTTTTATACATATGATCTGTGCTTGAGTGCATCAAAATATGTGTGCATATTATATACATATATGTGTGTACATAAGTGTATATGTATATGTGTATGTGTGCACGTATAAAAATACTGGAACAGACATTTTAAAATGTAAATTGTATTTGTATCTAGATCATAGGGTTGTTGGTGGATTTAATTTTAATTTTCACACTTTCTAAAGGCTTTTGAAAAAACGAGATGTACCTTCCATATGTCAAAAGTCTTATTTTAAGGGTAAAATTTCATTTTTTTTTCTAGAATACCCACAAGGTTATGAGGCCATGACCTCCATATGAGGCTCAAACATTTTACCAGACCCTCAAGAAACTGCATATGCTTTACCAATCATCCTCCTGTTCCTCTTGGCCACCAAGAAACTTGGCCTCTGAACTGCTGTTTTCATTGAGTTGCCCATTCTTAATACTTCACATGAATAGAATTGTTCACTAGATGGCCTTTTGTGTCTACTTTCTTTCATTGAATAAAATGTTTTCAAGCTTTGGCTGTGTTGAATCTTGAAACACTGCTACTTTTCCTGATTCTCCTGTATTCTACTGCATGCACATAGCATCTTTTATGAATACATAACATATCATGCGGGTACATGCCACACTTTGCATCTACTTATCAGCTGATGAACACTTGGATTGATTTTGCATGTTGACAATTTTGAACACTGCTATTATAAACTTTTGGGTACACATTTTTAGATAGATATAAATCATCAATATACCTGGGTTTATACCTCAGATTGATGTTACAGGACCATATGGTAACTGTTAGGATTTTGAGGAGCTATCAAACAGTTCTCAATGGTTGTTAATTATGGTTTATATTTATATTTCTCCTGACATTTTGCAAAGTTTCTCCCTCTTTTTTCACATCTTTCAATATAATTGAATTTGTTTGTCTTTTTACCTGGTGAGGTGAATACACACAACACACACACACACACACTCACACACACACACACACGCTATTTAAGAACTAAACCACTGAATTATAGATCTAACCCTGTCCATCTTGGTGAGATGAAAGTTTCATAACTGGTTTTGTGTGGACTAGTCTTATGTCTACAATGCTCATTGTCTTAATTTTTGAATTATTTGCTGCTAATATATAAAATAAATGGGTCTTCACAGATTGATCACATGTCTAGAAATGTGGTTAAGCCAATTAGTTTTCATATTGTTCCTCAGAATTTTCTATTTATATAGTCATGACCTCTGGAGTTAGAGAGGTGGCTTAGCAGTTAAGGCACTTGCTGCTCCCGCAGAGGACCTCAGTTCTGCTCCCAGCACCAGATGCCCTCTTCTGGTCTCTTCAGCTCCTGTACTCATGTGCTCTTATGCTAGCATAGGACACACATGTAAAGAAGAAAATTATAAATATGGCCCTTGGTAGTCTGGGTTCCTTGTTTTAATGTTTGTCAATTTTCATGCACTGGATAAAGTACCTGGAATAATCAACCAACATAAAAAGCTGCCTGACTTAAATGTTCAGAGGGTTTGATCCTGTGGTGACATAATGTACCAGTAAGAGAAATATGACTGAGGGAGAGGGCCTATCTACCTCAGGACAGCTATAAAGTAAAGAGGGTGGAGCCTGGTGTCTCAATATCTCCTTTAAGAAAACAAACCCAGTGACCTACCTTCCACTTGGTCCTATCAATTCCATCTTCTAATTGCACTGGTGCCTGGCCTCAACTACATGGACAAAGGTCAGCCTTTTAGATCCAAGTGTAGTGCTGGTCCTGTTGTTTTTAATCTAATTGTTTTCACGGGAATGTTCAGTGCTATGTTGGGAAAAAGTGATGATGAAGAGGACAGGCTTTTCTTCCTTCTGATCTTAAATGGAAAGCATTCAGCTTTTAACCATTAAGCACAACAGTAACAGTGGGCTCTTTATAGATGTCTTTATCAGCTAAAAATGGAAGTTCATTTTTAGTCTCAGTTTATTATCATAAAACCTTGCTAGATATTTGTGAAGTACGTTCTGCGTATCTACTCACATAAGCATGTGGGGTTTCTTCACCATTGCTACTGTGGTCTGTGGTGGTCCATTAAAAAACACCTTTCAGTCACTCACAGTGATTAAATAGGCAAGAGGTTTCACAGAAAGTGTTCTAACCCTCCCAGTCTGCATTCCAATTTCCTGTCAGAATAATAGGAGATCATTGGGGCAGACAGAGGCCCTGCCTCACCCAGAGATCCCTGAACAAAGGCTCTTGGTTTTATTTTGGTTTTGCTTCTCTCTCTCTCTCTCTCTCTCTCTCTCTCTCTCTCTCTCTCTCTTCCTTTGTCCTTCCTTCTTTCTTTCCTTCTTTTTTCTTCCTTCCTTCTTTACTTCTTTCAATTCTCTCTCTCTCTCTCTCTCTCTCTCCCTTCATCCCTCCCTCTTTTTATTTCTTCCTTTCTTGTTTTTTTTTCTCCACTAAGGGCTGGGAGGAGAGCTACAAGTGAGATAGTATGCAATAATAAATCAAATAGACAGAGGTGTCTTCAAGTGTCAAGTGGAATTAGTTAAGACCCCGAGAAAGACCATTTCCAGGGCTCCAAAACATAAGAGACTATTGAGTTTGGAATGCACACATGGATACTAAACATCACTAGTCAAGGGGTTCTAAACCCACAGCTGCAACTCCCCGCCCTTGAGACTACAATGTACACTGTGCGTTTGTATTACAATGTACTACTTGTTTACTTTGTGTAGGGTCTTTAAAACAGGGTCTTTCTGAGATTTTGGGAGTTCTCCTGTCTCTACCCTCCAGCTCCCTGTAAGAGCACTGGTCATACAGATGCATCATACTCATCCTGCTTTATGTGGCTTCTAACCCTCACACTTAGACAGTAAGACCTTTACTTTTGAGCTGTCTTCCCAGTCCTCTAAAAGCACATTGTATGCATCATCTCACTGTCTTCTGGCTCAACAGCTCACAATGAGACCTCAACAGAAATCAGTTGTGTCGATGGACTAAGGCCTCTCTCTCTCTCTCTCTCTCTCTCTCTCTCTCTCTCTCTCTCTCTCATCTTTCAAAAGCCTGGCCATCTGTTTCCTTCTCATGACTCTCCGAATGGATCTCTTTACATCTAGTGTACTTCTACCCATCTGGCTTCTTAAATGTGTAGATTCATTTTCTAAATCAAATTTTGAGACATTTTGCTATTATGTGTCCAAATACTCTTTCTTCCTATTTCATTTCTTCTTGTCCTGAATCTGCTATCATCATATATCTTTTTATATACTTGATGGGAATTCCACAGCTCTCTGAAACTCTGGCATCTCTGCTTCACTCTCTGTTCTTTTCTTTCTCCTGAGTGTATAAACTGAACTTACTTTGCTCCAACTCCGATAAGTTTTTGCTAGCTCAAACCTGCTTTTGTGTGCCTCTACTTAATATTTTGTATACTCCGCTTGATGTTTGATCCATGCCATTTACCATTTTTATCTCTTTATTAATAGTAAATTGAAGACTAGCTTGGACTCTATGAGAACCTGTCTCAGAAAAAAAAAAAGTGAAAACATTGGCAAGAAGAAGCAGTCATGTCTCCGGAGAAAATGCATAGCTTATATGCATGAGTCCACTACTTGGATAGTGACATGATTCTTTCAGAAAAGCCACAGGTGAGAAACAAGGTGATGGCTCATGGATCATCTGTGGGCTTTGTGTATGTTGTATACTTAAAAGTTGCTTGGCAAATCAGACCGCTTTAAAGTTCAGGCAACTGTGTGTTATTTATCTTCTGTCTTTAGTATATTACAAGGCTAAGAGTTATTCCTGTAATTATGTTACCTAAATTCAAAAACTTTCATAGTAGGTCTTGTCTACCAAATTTTCATTTCTTCTGTAGAAGTCAAGAAGGCCTATGTTGCCTATGGGTGAAGCTTTATGGAGGCTTTATAACCAGAGCTGAAGGAAGCCTTATTTATATTCCAACCCAACTTAAACCAGTTTTGAAACAGTTCTAGAGTATTACATTGCCTGTTGTCTATCACTGTCATGTCCATGGAAGTTTCAAAGTTCCCACTAAAGTACAATCAAAAGACAACATTTTCAGCGGTCAGAAACATTCACCCTAGTGATCTAGATACTTCATGGCCACCACATTGAGCTTATATACTAGACACTTTCTTGTCCCCAAGTGCAGCCCTAGGCCAGTATTTCTCAGTCTTCACATCTCACAGGCACCTCAGTGAGGGAGAAAAATGTGAAATGCATTACTGTGTAACTACTGCAGTTTTGGTCTGGGGTGCCATTCATTGTGTGCGCATCCAATGCTAGCCACTTTTCGTGTAGTGTTTCTCTTAGTCTCACAAGCCTATGAGATAGCAGACTACTGTTATCCTCATCTGGAAAAATAAGGTAAGTGAGGCTTGGACAATTGTGAATTGAGCAGCTGAGAGTCAACCTCCTATTGTGACATTCTGTCAAAGCTTCAGGGTAGAGAGAAACACCAAATAAACAGAAAGTTAACTAGTCTTGACTTTGATGGTATGGGAATTCAAGCAAAGCTGCACAAACCCCCACAACTCTTTTATGGTAACAGGAATAGGTCCAATTTCCTTGTTGGCCATCAGGTACTATGTGGCATTTCCTGGCTGGCAAATTTAATTGCTGGTAGTAGAGTTCCCTCCTTTGCACCCTCTTATCTGTGGGAGAAATGTGTCATGTTAAAAGTACATTTTGAAATGAAAGTAGAACAAGATCAAAGAGGCAAGCAACATCACAGAGCCATGGGGACAGCAGTCCACCTCTGAAGGGGACAATTAAAGGTTAAGCTAAAGCGGAGCAATTTGGGGGTTGTTTGACAGCACACCTCAGGCCAAGAGATTCTTCCCAGGGAGTGTATTTGTTAATTTTCCACCTTGAACTTTGTAGAGCAGAACTATGGATAATTTACAAAAGGGCGAGAAAGCGTGGTTGACAGTATTGACTTCCAATGAGAGCCTAAGTCTTCATTTCCAATGAACTTTACCTATTTGCAAATGCGCCTGGGATATAATTGGAGTTTCCTCTTTTTTCAGATCAATGAAAACCTAATTTGTTGACCTTTCTGATCTATTTCAAAACAGTGTTTAATATCATGCCATTTATTTATTCTTTGTTTTCCTTTGCACAAATGCTTCAGGCAGAGGAAGCTGGCCATATGCTTTATGAATTAATCAATAAACTCATTCTTCAGAACCCTTGTTTGCTCACTGTAGTCAATTCTCATGAAGCCATTAGGGTAGGACCACAGGATAGCAAACACAAATCTCAATTACTTACCCTGCCTTCCCCATCACATTATGGATACTTTTATGGCAATCACTAATATTGTCACTTTTACCAGTTGCTTTTCTTGGAAGGACTGATCTTGCTTTCACACATGATCAAGTTTGGAAGTTTTATTTTTCCGTAAAAAGAAACTGAAACTTCTACCAGTGCTTCCAGTTGATGCCTCCATGCCTCATTAGCATCAGTTATCCAGGAGGAAGTTTGATGGGCCTGATTCAAATGGCTTTACTGCACTGGTGCAGTTCCTGCTGGAAACAACTGGCACTTAAGCGAACAGGTGAAAGTAGCAAGGGCTTTAAAGAGGAGCTGCTGGGAGTTGAGGGTGATGGAGACAGCTCACAGAGGCAGCATCCTGTGGTACTCCAGGTCCCAAGTAGGTCTCAGCACTTGATAGAGTTCTTTATCTGGTGAGAAATGCTAATGTTCATTAAAGACTAAACAGATAACATATAATTAAAAGGAAAACATTGTTTTAGATGCCAGTTGTTTTTAAACTGATGTGTTTTTAACTTACATCCTAAGGAACTTGGACAAAGTATATACTTGCTTAAAAGCTAATGCCTTCTACAAATCTTCCCTTTGTCCATTTATTTATCATCTATACAAGCATCCACTGACTACGATGTGCCAAGAGCTTTGCTGGATGCTCAAAAGAAACAGAAAGATATATTTATAGCCTAGCCATTTGTAAAATCTTTTTGCTGAGTTTGTCTCTGTTTTATGATTTCAAAGGGATAAAATATTTTTCAGATAGTGATTTATGATTGGAGATAAGATGATAGATGGGGAATGTTGTAATATAATGGTACCCAGGCAGGCGATGCCACCTACACCATCAAGTGTCCTTGCTTGTGCTATTTCTTGTTCTGTTTGTATGCATATGTGAAATCCCATGGAGAGATCAATGTGGCATGAAGTTTCACATGGGCAGCCAATGACTGCAGTATTCTTGAAATCAGGGCATAGCTAGACTGACCATGAAGAGATGATGATTCAGTAACAGAAATGTTGATCTGGGAGCTCCTATTGGTTACTTAGGTGTCAGATAACACTGGGCTTTTGCTGTTGTTTGTTTGAAGTTTGTAATAGTGATGGGGATTTTATTGGTCTTGTTTATTTTCTTTAACTCTTGTATTTTGCACTGCTAGTTGCTAGGGACAAATAAGCATGTAGGTTAAGACATATGTGTTGTAACATCTTAAAGTGCTGTGACAAGCACGTCATCAACTGTGTTTCAGGAAAGAAGCAGACATTACTTCCAAACTGAATAGAGTTTAATAAAAGGACTGTTTACTAGGGAGTTGAGAGGGGAAACGCAAACCATGACAGTGTCTCCCAGAGCTCAAAACAGCAGGAAACCATCTTTAAAAGGACAAAGAGCCTATCAATCCCTATACCTAGAGAGTAAGTAGCCAATCCTTTGATATCTGACAGAAACCATGCTTTTTTTTTAACAGAGGAAAGATGACTCATGGAGAAAGAAGAGAATAGTTGAGAGAAAGAGCCCAGATTTCATTAGTGCTCCAAGAAGCCCAGTGAAGCCCACGGGTGAGGAAACCCATCTATAGGAGTCCATATTAGTCTCATAGACATCAGAGGAGTACAGAAGTTGGAAAGTATGTCTAGAGGGAGAAACACTGGGGATCCATCACATAGACTTTAGCTGACAATTTTCATTTTTAAATAGCCAAAAATAGTAATTGTCAACACTAACCTTGAATGAGTGCTTACCACACATAAGACACTGTATTAGCATTTTATGTCTCAATAAATAGTCACAGCAATTTATATTTTTATGTGGATAATGTAACTTATATCAAGAAAGACAACAAGAGCTAGGGATAGCTCACCCTTCACTAGTTAAAAGAAGAAGAAATAGATCCAGGCTGACGAATCTGCTCCCAGAACCATTATGTCTCAATGCCTGTCTATTTTTGTTAAAAAGTTTGAGCTAATGTGGTTACAAAGTAATGATAATTGTGTGGTGAACATGGCTTCTTTTCAAGTCTTTAACTTGTTCTAAGATGTCCTGCCATTAGGAAAGAAGAGGATGGCCAAATGAACACATAGTTGACTGGACCCAAAAAGACAGCGGAGTGTAATTTGTGCTGCCTGTGTTCTTTCTGCTAAGGAAATAGTACGAACAAAGAAACTGGAGATGGAAAGGGTGGTCTGAACTTGCTAGACTCAGAAGGCAGCAGTGGAGGAGCTTTTAGATGCAGCAGTTAAGGCACAAGACTGGGAAAACACCATAGGAGCCATTTCCATGATCTCAATGAGAAAGAGCTGGGAAAACCTTGGAAGGATTAAGTCACAGGCAAGAAGAGAATAACAGGCAGTCACAGAAGTTACCCCAGTTTAAAAGGACCACTCTTCACAGGAGATCTTTCCTCTATACTGCCTATCATCCATGTCAGAAGAATGAGAATTGTCTCAAATTCCATATCTGTCATTGAGTCCATCAGGGAACTTAAAAAGGCTAAGTTATGAGCTGTCTAATATAGAATGCACTCACTATTCCCCTATTTCCTTCTTCCTATCCCATCCTTCTTCATCACATTTAAAACACATTCAGTTCTCATGAGAAGATCTGTCTCAGATAATTTCTAATGCAACAATAAAACACCACAGACTAGGCAATTTACAAAGAATAGAACTTCATTTCTTATACCCCTGAAGGTCAAGAAATCCAAGATCAAATACAGCTGTGAGGTGAGGGCTGCATACTACCTTCAAGATGGTACATTAGATGCTACATCTTCTAGAGAGAAGGGATGCTTTGCCCTTACATGGCTAAACTGTGAAAGGTTCCTGTGAAACATTCCTTTACGCTGTGTGAGTATATGAAACTATGATTTAAAAAAGCTAATTGGCTAGTATGCAGGCAGAATTTTCAAGGCAGAGAGAGTGCTGGGAAGAAGAAGGACAGTTTCAGGAGTGGCCAGCCAGATGTGGAAGAAGCAGCACAGAAAGTATGTAGATGAGGTAAACAAGCCTTGGGGCAGCACATAGATGAATAGAAATGGGGCAAGTTGTAAAGAGCTAGCTAAAAACAAGCCTAAGCTATTAGCTGAGGTTTCATAACTAAGAAGTACCCAGTCTCCATGTGGTTATTTGGAAGCTGGTAGTCCTGCCAAAATCTCCATCTACAGGTTCCAAATTCTCTCTGATAAGGACTTCTGTGCTAGCATTAATTCATTCATGAGAGAGGCACTCTGGTGACCTAAACATCTCCACAGCCACTACACTTCCAAACACTGTTTCAGAGAGGATAAAGTTTTTTTTCTTGGGAGGGGGGCATTCAGACCACAGCAACATCTATTTCTTTAGCTTACATTCATTTAGTTAGCCCTTTCATGTCAGGCATTGCGATAAGCTTAGGAGCTTAAATTCTGGTGGGAAGAAAAACATAGAACAAAACTAAAGTCAAATTTGGTCTTTTCTGTAGTCATAAATTCTGTGGAGAAAAGGGGTTGAATTATCAAGGCTTGGGGTCTAATGGTAAATTGGAATAGAGGTGTCAGTCAATATCATGTAAGAGAAGCCTAGTGGATGGAAGGAGCAGCCATGGCAAGCTCCAGGGAGGGTTGCACATGATGAGAAGAATTTATTGCAAATGAAAGGATAAGATGGTGAAGTTCTTTCTCCAGAGATAGCATATGACTCAGATTAAATTGTAAAAGCTAATTATTGATCCTGTGAGAAAGGCCAGAAGCAGCAAACTATTGCAATTAACTGGGGGGAAATCATGGAAGCTATGTTGGATTTATTAAAGAGATAAGCTTCTGGATATATTATGAAAGAGCTACCAAGATTTGTCATTAGATAGGCTTAGAGATGAGAGAAAAGGCAAACAAAATGAGGCTATGACTTTAAACCAGAACTCTGGAAGAATGAGGGAGCTATTATCTGGGTTATTTCTTTGTGGCAAGGAGAGTATATTAATGAGGCCCTTTAGAAAAGTGGTGTGTGTGTGTGTGTGTGTGTGTGTGTGTACATGTGTTTGTTATTCTTGCAGATTTGTGGTCAAGTACTCTAGAGAACAATTTTAGGCAGGGAAATTTTACTTTGCTTCTTGGTTTCAGGAAGTGCTGTCGATGGTTTCTTGATATGTTTAGGCAGAACAACACAGCAGTAGGAGAATGTTGCAGATGAAGTTCTCCACATTGTGGTGGTCAGGAAGCAGGGAGAAAAGACTGGGCTAAAAAGTAAATTCACTCCTACACAGCCCTCCCCCACTGATCATCCTCCAGTGAGTTTCTACTGCCTCCAAGCATAAAGCCACCAGTTGGCAAGCAAGCATTTGACCCAGGAGTCCATCAATGAGTCTATGTTCAAATCACAAGGAGTGAACCAAGCTATGGGAAGGGGCCAAGGAGAAAGAGTGTCATCAGCTATAAGCTGCAGTTCACTAATCTCCCATAAAGACTGTGGCCACATCTCAGGTCCAACTGCTTTCTTCCAAGTCACTGGACAGTGGTATCAGAACTCTCCAGCAAGGAACATTTTCAACCAGTCAGCGGTGGTCTCAGTTACCAGCTAGTGACCTCTGCCCTTCCACTGGGGCTGGAATCTGACCACCTGGGGTTTATTCTTCAGTTCTGGTTAAAGCTGTTTCTCCTCTGCTGTTCACTGAACTAGGTTCTGATACTGTCACTTGGACTCTCCTTTCATTCAAAAATATGGCCTGTACTTTCCAGAAAACCAGTGGTGTGCTGTAGCTGATTACTTACTCCTGGGTCATGGGAGCCAATTTTATATTTTCAAGCTGTATGCTGAACACTATCCTTTAAAAAAGTTAAATCATATAAACCAGTATAGTCTGTTTTAAAATCAGGTAAAGATCCAAAAGTTATCACTTACGAATGATTTTACTGTATTTCTCGATCACATCCAGACCAGGGGTGGGCTTTCTTTCCTTTATATTTGTATTCTGGACATACTATTCAATGGGATGTCTCGTCCCAAAATCTGCTTCCAGAGGATTCCTGTCATCCATGCTCCACCGTGACTGAGAGACCTGAAAACATCATCAGTATAAACAGACACGAATCCAATGATTGCCAGCAGTTAGAGAGCCTTGCTCGTTGTGCAAAGATCTTAAATACAGTTCTCCGAACTCAATATCAGACGGCTCATGATCTCCTATTATTCAAGCTTCTTGGATCCCGACATCTTCCTCAGAATTCTTTGGAGATGGTTTTGACGTAGTCATGTGTACAAGCCGCACTTCTTACTCTTGAGTTAGCAATGACAAAGATCAACGTGGTGTCACAGAATATCAACAATACTGTGTCCCAAGGAGCTCCCAAGAAAATAGTTTGACATTTGAACCACAAAACTGACTTCCACCAATGATAATTCCTAAAATTAAAAAGTATTTTTGAAAGAGATGATGAGATATCCCAGCAGTTAGAGAGCCTTGCTCATTGTGCAAAGATCTTAAATTCAGTTCTCCGAACTCATATCAGACGGCTCATGATCTCCTATTATTCAAGCTTCTTGGATCCCGACATCTTCCTCAGGCCTGGAGCAGGCACCCCAACACACATACCCCTCCTTACACAGAAAACTATGTATGTTAATAAAAGTAAAAAAATAAAATTTGAAGTATGTAACTGAAAAAAATTGTATTTCTCCAGTGTTCAAGGAGCTAATAAAAAGATGTGCTGTGTAAGCAGGACAGCAAAGAAGTAGTTTTCTAGGTGTGTGTGTGTGTGTGTGTGTGTGTGTGTGTGTGTCTTTGTGATAAATAAGCTCAGTCATAAAACTCTCGTGCTGGGTTTAAAACAGCTCTCATGTAGGTAAAACCAAATGAAGCTCATTTCCCCTTCCAAGTTTCCTGAAGCTAACCTTTTTCCTTCCTTTTTACAAGCCCTCCCCACAAATAGAGCTGGCAAAAAAGTATCTGTTACAATGACCCAGGCTTTACCATTCATGGCAAATCTCTCTAAATTATAGGCTCTTCCTCACAGAGACCATTTACGGTGGGTATAATGCAAGGCTGTGTTCAACTATGCCACTCTTTGAACGAGCTGTACCGTGTTATTACCACACTAAACTAGAGTGGCCAGTTTTTCTATAAATAAATATCCTGGTCGCTGGGTAGATGGAAGCAGTTCTGCATTATTGATTTCCTGGTTCTTTGCTTCTCTGTTGGGAGTGAATTTGGAGTTGTTTTGAAAAGAGAATTCTTGTAAACACTTGACTGTTGCTGGACTCAAGAAAAATCCGATTAGCAGGAAATCAATAACATTAGTTCTCAGCCGGGATCCCTATAATTCTGCCATCTCTGGGCCAGGTGTTTGGATGGGGTAAGAAGGTTTCAAAAGGATAATGCCTTCTTCCTGGGGTCTATTTGTTCCTCCTGTAACAGTCCTTCAACCTTGTGCACTGGAAATGAAGCTAGTAATGACAGTTGGAACACAGTTGGCCTCCTCTGTGAGCAAGAACAAAGCGAAGATTATCAGCTTTGACAAGGATTTAATCACCCACCCTGGAAGATGCCCCAACATCCACAGGAAATGAAGGGCAGGAAATCACCAGGAGGTAGAGAGCCCCTCTCAAAGCATCACAAGTCCACACTTGCACTGTCTTCTAGGAAGTGGTTCTGTTACTGTTGCTGCCTCTCTTTTCTGTAAAATGCTAAAGTAAATATATTCACTGTGAGGTACAGTGTCTTGTAAAAGCCCCAGGTGACCTCTGCCGTACCTCACAGGCTTCTCTTGTGCTTCTATAGCTATCTGTCATGGGTTGAAGTTCCTGGCCAGAAGTCTTTGGTTCAAGTCCCATGCTCCCGGTCAAACCCTGTGTGCATGGCAGCTAAATTCTTGTTTCATGCCTCCATGCCAACAACGCTTTCTGATGAATGGACTCCCGTTATCATTTCAGTTTGAGCAACTGAAATCTTAACATGTTCACTTTCACTCCAAGGAAACAAGGACCAGGAACCGCTGGCCTAGCTGTCCTCAAATTTCAACGTTCATTCTATACTTTGCAGATGACTGGATCCCTCTCCCAGTTTTTGCCTCAATATGTCCCAGTGGAACCTGAAAATCTGAGAATCTGTTTCTATTTAGTTCTCAGGTGTTAGAGCTGCAGAAGGTACCATACCACACCCACGAACTGCTACACTAGTTTATAACATGTTGGAACTGGCCTCCAATCGAATCTATAGTTTCTTTTCTTTCTTTCTTTTTTCTTTTTTGGTTTTTCGAGACAGAGTTTCTCTATGACAGTCCTGCCTGTCATGGAATTTGGTTTGTAAACTAGGCTGGCCTTGAACTCACTGAGATTCTCCCGCCTCTGCCTCCCAAGTGCTGGAATTAAAGGCGTGCACCTCCACCACCCAGTTTGAATCTACAGTTTCTACTCCAACATCCATCCCTGTCACAAAACAATCCAGTGACCCAGGGACCCGAGCTACTCCAAGAGCTACTCTTGGTTCATACACTTCCTGGTAAGAATGAAAATTGCAGGGAGTGAGATGTCTAGGGAGAGTTAGAATCTCTGTAAGTTTGCATATATACTTGAGAATTTATGAAACTTTCTACCAAGGGTCTGAAGCAACTACTAAAAGACAGAGAACTGGGTCACTTCACATTGGAGATATGAGTTAGTGCTTCAATTTCAGCACATTAAATATTCAATGAATTCTATAGGTTTATCTAGGATTCCTACTTACTATGTATTAAAAATAGGGTATTTTCTCATTTTATTGTTTACTCTGAAGAATCAACACTAATGAAATTTCACATCAGCAAGTGTACCTTGTACTTTGCTGAGAAGGAACGTGATACCATGCACAACCCTACACATGTCCTCCAGTGACACTAATCTCACACTATACCTCTTTGTCTCTGGATTGACCAGTTCGTGAGAACTTCTTTGTGGGTCATAGCTTGCCACTTGCTTGCACTTAAAGTGACATTTAAATCTAAATAGACCACCCTCCCTTTTAAGCACCTGAAAAGGAAGTCAACCTTATTTTTTCTAATTCTGTCTTGTCTGTGTGGATGAAACAGTGTAAGACATGGATTACATATGCAGTATGCGGCTGTTGAATCAATCCAAAAAGGAAAGAAGTATTCTGCTCATAGGTTACTCCCCTTTACCATGCTTTTATGAGTATTCTTCTTCTTCCAGGCTGTAGGACCTCATTCCTCATCTTACTGGAATTTCAAAAATTAATCTGAAGAGGCGGAACTGGTGGCACAGGTCTGTAGTCTCAACTACGTGGGAGGTAGAAGCAAGCAGTCACTAAGTTCCAGGCTAGCCCGAGTTATAGAGTGAGAGCAAGTCCAGCCCCGGAAGCTCAGTGAAATCTTGTTTTAAAATAAAAAGAAAAAAGAGGATGTGGAATACAGCTTGGTTATGGTGTACCTGCTTACCACGAGGTTCCATCCTAGGTTCCATCCCACATAATAGTCACACACACACACACACACACACACACACACACTTCAAAGACTGATTCTTGCTCCCAAACTGAGTTCCCCCCGCAAGCATCGACAAATGTCTTCCTTTCTGTTTCCCTTTGCTTTGAAACTCAGGGAATATGGATTTAGTAATCCTGTCAGTCAGAACCAAGCTTTAAAGACAGTTGTGCAAAATTCACCCATGTAGGTCACATCATTTAATCTTAGAAATAATAACTGGGAGGGGTGCCTCTAAACTCAAGCAGGTATGTCAATCAGTGCCCCATAGGCCAAATCTACCCCAATATAGCTGTGGAGGTGACCCAGCCCAAAATCATAAAATTTCTTAAAACAGTATGAGATATTTTTGGGGGGATTAACTTTAACTTTATTTTTTTTTCTGTAATTTGATTATATGTATAATTTAGTTGCATACATAATTTGATTCTGAAGCATGAATTTTGTTGATGACTATGCTGTGTCCCTGTGTCCAAATGTTGGATAATATTGCCAGCCTACTTTTCGTTCCGTGCTGAGACCGGTCAACTTAGAGAACCTAGAAGTGAATGATCATATTTTGAGTTCCTTCAAGAGTCTCCTGTGCAGCCAACACTGGGAATCACTGAGTCAGAGTGATCTACCACCCAAAGCCTGACTCCTCCTAACAGCATGAGCTCTGACAGTGACAATCTCCTTCTAAAAGACTGAGCTCTGACAATGACCATCTCTCACCCTTCCTTTCCCATCCATGGCTATGTTTCCATTTCTTGTTTGGTTTTCATATTTTCTCCATGGAATGCAGTTCTTTCACCTGCTTTCTAGAAGAAAACACTTTCAATTCCCTCACAGCTATACTTGTTTCCCCAGTTACCAGGCTTTGCAAAACAGAAACAAAATCTACTCCTGTATCAGCTCTTTAGGAGCCTGGTACATCTTGAAACCGCCATTGCCACCACACATTAAAGACAATAAGGATGGGAAGGCTGCGTTCAACCCATGTTCTCTGACTCTGGTTACAAACCATTCCACAGATGGGATCAAATTATTTGCTCCCTGGTGGGGCTGGGAGTATAGGTGATGAAGGGATTTGTAAACTGGAATTTCTTCATGGGATGCCCTTAAGGGTCAGGAAAGTATGGGAGACAAAGATTGGGATGTAAGAAACACACAGGAAAGGTTTCAGAAGCTGTATCATGAGGAGAGCAGATCATAGATCCCCTTTTCTGCGCTGTGTTATGGCATCTGTCCATGACAGGGGGTGTCACTGTGTTTCAAATATACTGTACAAGTAAAACATGCCGCTGTTTTCCTCAATGGCACAAGTTGATCCCTTCTCAACCTTGCTTTCCTCTTTAAATCAAACACAGGCTTAACTCTCAAGGCAACTTCAGTTCTTCATTCCCATATTTTGTTTAAGAATGGTTTTCTTCTCTTCCTGAGCAGCGCTGGTTTCTGATGTAATATTCATCCAACACAATCGTGGTTTACAACCATGAAACAGTAATGACATTAAGCCAGCTAGAAACAAGAACGAGAGTGTCAGCATGTCTCCACCTCTTCCTCCCACCCTGCACTTTGTAGGCTTCTGCACATGTTCAGAATTTAAACTATAGGAAGCTATTAAATCAAGTGAAACTTCTAGGTCCCCAGGCCACGTTTCACTCTTAAGTTTCAGTCTGAGGTCTTATCAAACTTGCCAGCATTCATACTATTTTCTGCTAGAATCTAGGAATCCACAAAGAGACTGACGCAGCCAAGGGCTAGGTGGCCATATTGCAGTATACTGGGACTGTGCTGATTTTGGTGTGGTCAATAATGCTGACCTATATATAGACTCTATCATTTTATTTATGAAAGGGTGCTGATTAAGGCTATGGATTTTTTTCATCATCCTAGCTGTAAAGTGCAGAATAAATATTTGTGTTGTTGATGGGACAGAATGCTCCAAAATAAGACAGTTCACTCTATTTCCTTCTGGACTCTATAAATAGTTGAGTTGTGTGGATGGCAGAGCTTCTGTTGAGGTGAGTTAGGGCTTAAAATGGCCCGGCAAAAGGAAGCTGGGGTGTTGCCTATTGGCTGAGTGTTCCTTTGCTCAGTTTGGATGAAAATTGCAAACAGGCAGAGTGCTGCTTCCTTTCTATGATCAGCTCTGAGTTTAGAGAGCCAGGATCCTCTTCGTGTTTACCGTTTTAGACTTCACAGCCTGTGGCTCAGCACCCATTACCTAGCATTGCTGCTCAGAGTGCTGTAGATTTTAGTGTTGTGATTCTGGGTTATTTCTTGGCAAACAGAGCTGCTATCACTCCGGAGCTGTCTGGAAGCTATTCAACAGCCTTAGTTTGCAACTCTTCCACAGTCTCAGCTCCGAGTGCTCTCTTGCTTTCACAGCCTTTAGTCATTTCCTTTTCCCAGACTCACAGTCTTGGCCATCCAATCTATGCCCCCAGCTACCTTCTGGAACTGGTTATCTGCATCTGCTAGCTGTTGTTGCTTATGTCTGGGACTGCCATCCCCAAGAGTTGTTCCCTGTTTGCCTTATCAGCCCAGTCCATTCCACCCATGATAAAGGCCACAAATAAATGATAAAAGCATTAGAAGGAGGTTTAGTAGGGACCTCATGTTGTAGCACTAGGGAGTGGGCCAGCATAGTGTCCAGGAGTAAAGTGTTCTTGATTGCCCAGAGGGAAGTGATAGAGAGGCACTTTTATAGCCACATAGCATCTTGTTTGCTAACCACAAACATTTTGTTGAGTCACACAATCTATGCAGATGTATTTGGCTTGACTGATACATCTGTCCTCTGGGTGGGAAAGATGCTCCTCCCAGAAATGATTTAGGACTTTGGTGGGTACATCTCGAGTGGTTGTGGCTTGAAGGATGACATGGAGTAGCCATGGCTAACACGAGGTCTCTCAGAACCATCTCAAAGTATCTAAAGCTGCAGCAGCAAAAGAACAGTCTCAGGGAGCATGGGATGCAATTGGATTGGTGGCTATTCAGCTATGACTATTTCCACAACTGGATTGAAGACTCTATTAGACATGCAAAACTGGATTAGAGCATTTCAGAGTAATTCCACAATGACTGAAACACTCATGACTGTCATGATAACAGATGGAGGTATCGCCCAAGATGGGGCTGGTTGATTGACAGTTCCATAGGTTCCATGGAAGGGATGCTCTTGAAGTTATTGCTGCTTCTGCTCCCATGGAATTTCGAGTGTCAGCAACATTGTTTACAGCCTCACAGGATTCAAGAGATGTGGAAAGAACAATAGTAGTCTCTCCCTGACCTGCAGTGGATGCCTGATTTTTGTTGCCACTGACTCTGGGGAAGTTTCTACAGACCGGGTTGTCTGAGAAGACTCTGATAGTTGTCATTCAAGTAGTTACGTGCTTGCTCCTAAGTGCTTTGATCACTTATAATGAATAAACATCGAAAGCCACTAACAAAGATCTAACACAAAATCAACTTTCCATTTCAGTGCACTTAATTTAGCCATATTTACCCAACAACCAAATCCCCCAAGGAGTGGTTAGATCCTCATATTTAGTTGGATCAAATTGTCAAGACTCTTGATATAGACGGGGAGAATAAAGGTAAAGCAGACGGATTCAACTATTGAGTTCCAGAGGATAAGGACAAGTAAATAAAGTTTAGGGTAATCATGTTTCTTATAGTCTGGATCATATCATCTGACTGACGGAAATCAATGAGGAAAGACGAAATCACGTTGAGGGGTGGGGTGGGCAATGACACCTGCAGGGGTCACCAGTCAAGGGCACTGAGAGCCAAGATGAATAATTTCTAAAGGCTCGGGGATGCTGGTAAAAAAAGAAGAGCTCTGCCCTCAGTGCAGGTGGGCTCACTCCCATCCCTCTGCCTCCCGTGCAGTCACAGCATCTCAGAGCCTGTATCAGTTGACTAACCCCTCTGTCCTTTGCTTATCCAAACTGGGCAACTAGAAGAATCTAACTTTTTCTTATTGCATCATTAATTGGAATATAATTTTCTTTTACAAATCAGAATGCTTGAGGTCTCATTAAGGGAAGTGCACAAGTGTGCTCCTGAACATGGAGGGCAGCAATGTTGCTTTAGAAGTCATCTACCATTTTTATTAAGACAGGATCTCCCTTTTGCCTGGGCTTGCTGAGCTGTGTAGGTTGGCTGGCCAATGAGCTCCAGGGATCCCCTCATCCCTACCTTCCCAGTTCTGAGATTAGAAGCATATCACCATGCTGGGCATGGTTTTATGAAAATAAATATTATTTTAATGTCTTTTTTTTCTTTTAGAAAGCTTCTAAATGAAAGAGAAATTCTGTGTCCTTAATACAGCCATGGGGTGTTTTCATAGACTAACTTACACTTGCCAGATTGAAACATACTACTGTTCCTCACGAATCAATGGAGAGATTATACTGCATGCACTGCTGTCTTAGAACTCATGATCCTGTGCTGATGTAGTATCTCAGCAGTACAGCACACTCTCAGCTGCCCAAGGCTCTGGACTTGTGCCCCAGCACCATCAGCATGAAATAAAATAAAATAGGTATGAGAGAATGAAATAGATGTCAAAATATAAATTTAAATGAAGCAACATAAACTGAATGAAATGCATAGACTTGCCCACATCACTGTGTTTTGTGGCTCAACAAATTTACTTGTATAAGAAAAATAAAATTATTCTTTACCCTGAAAGCAAAGTCTAAGTTCATTTTAGCATGTTTGTATAAATACAGATAAGGAACTAACTTGTCTCAAATCCCAAAAGTCAGCCAAAAAAAAAAAAGAGCATAAACTAACTGTATTTCTGAAAAAGAATTTCATGTAGAAGTTCATGCTAATATACCAAGTTTGAGAGAGGAAATCTTCTTTTTGAACTTATTTTCTAAGATACTAGATGCTTGATTCCTCTTTCAGGCCATATTCACCAACACAGTATCATAGGACAACAGCATTGCCGCAGATGTGCGCTTCCAAATCCTCAGCATGGGCATTACCTTGGAAACAAAATTCGAGGACTTTGCTTCAGTTACAGGATAAGCTGTCTGCATTTCAATAATCATAGTTCAGCTTGAGGATTAGAGAGAGAAAAAATGGCTAGAATAGAAGGAAACGTACCAACAACTTGGGCAAGAAGAGGAGGAAGTGGCATTAAAGTCTCCCCTGCAAGCCTCCAAAAGAAGAAATAATATGCATTCTCCTAGAATCATTTTCTTATCCCTTTGTACACACTGACACCAGTATCTGTCCTGGTTCTACTAGTTGTGATATCTTTGTCTTTTGTATGTCTGATGGCATGTGATTATGCTTAAACCTCACAATTGTTATTACTTTGCAAGATTTCAAGCTTCCTCTGACATTACTTCACTCTCAAGCCTGCAGTGCACTTTATTTATACAGCCTATACTGGTTTCCTTTGCTCTGAGACTCTTTCCTCCATTAAAGCAGTCATAATATGAAATAGAAGAATAGTTTGGCTTGGGAATGTGCTGTTTCTGGAAAGGCAGCCATGGACCAACACGAACTGGATGAAAGATATCAGGGTCAAGTGGTACCTCAGGTCTTCATTAGCAAAATCATCGACATGTTTCCACCATGGATAATGTAGAAGTCTACAACGTGAGCCTCAGCTGATGACAGACATATTAGTTTTGATTTTCTTGGAGAACAAAAAATGTCTTCTTGGCTTACACTGCTTTCTATAAGAAGAAACAGTGGAAGGAGGTAAGGTTTGTTTATTGTTTTTCAGCTATGTTTCCCCTAATAGATTGCCAATCTTACCCCAATTAAAATCAATATAAAGAATATGTGGAGGAGATGAAATAGTTTATGTATAAGGTGAAAAGAACAAAATCTATAGGCTCAGGAGGACATACCAGAGTTCCTTATCTCTGTATCAAATTGCATTTCTGAGCCTCAGATTTCTAGTCTGGGTGTTGGGGATTATAATATTTATTTCTAGAGTCTGTTTTAGAGAATGGAATTAGATAATTAATCTAAAAGACTCAAGCAAAGGATTTCTCATTTAAACATTCCTTTTAATAGTAAAATTGCTCTTTTTATTGTTCTGAATTAAAAATCAGGGCTGACTTACTTAGTTAACTAAATAGGCTGAGACAGTTTCTGCTAACATTGAAAGTCAAAATCCATAAATGTGATCTGCACACAGAAATGTTGCCAACAGGGTTTGACAAGATGGTAGAGTCTGTATTGTGCTTGCTCCAACAGCATGAAACTTAAATTCAAGTCCTAGAACCACAGACAGAGCTGGAAGTGGTAGCAAAAGCCTGTAGTCTTAGCACTTATAAGCAGAGAATGAGGGCTCCAGAAGCTGGGTGGTCATCTAGTTCTTGCAAACCAGTGAGATCCGGGATCAACCAGAGAAAATGTCTCACAAAATAAGAGGGAGAAAAGGCGCATGCCATCTACATATGGCCTCTGTGCTCACCTGTACACATATAAGTGCATGCATGTGGATGAACATATATAAACATACAATACACACATACAAAGATGTATTATAAACAGATGCATGGTATGTTTATTTTTCAGATTATGCTGGAACAAATGTTGAGCTTAATATAATCTGGAATTGTTTCATAGCCTTTGGAAAAAAGAAACATTGCAAATTTCTTCAAGTGAGTTTTAATGTTTAGGAGAGATCCTTCCTCTCCATCATCTTTCTTTTGAAGGTTATTCAGGTAATATTTCTAAGAGTGAACATGTTACTACATCTATATAGAACTTTATTTTTTTCCTAAGTATCCTTGCTACCTCATTCATTCAGGTATTGATTCAGTATTTAGTCATTGTGCCTGATATTGATCCAGGTGTTAAGATTACAGGAATCAAGAAACAATATCAAGTTACAAATTTGTTAAGAATATTCACGGAAGAGAAAGGATATTATTATAAAAGATTATATAAAAGATGACTTTTTGGTTGATGATAGGCCGCAGGAACCATGATGGTCTCATCATGCAGATTATGACGCATATAACCTAGGTCACACCCTTGTCCAAGTGATATGGAGGAACTCATGGGAGTGGGAGGCTAGCTCCAGAGACTTCCATCAGTGTTCACTGTCTTCACCTTGACTGTAGGTCTGTGACAGGAATAAGAAATGACACTGATCATAGCTCTCCTAGGCATGTTATCTGTTTCCTTTTCCTCCTTCTGCATTGTCCTGGCATTCAGAAACTGAATGTTTCCCAAGTCTTTGGCTTAGGCAAAAGGTATTCAAGGCAGTACAATAAGTATAATTTTCACATTCACAGTACTGGTTCTTTGGGTTGTTCTCAGCTTTATTATACTTCTCATTATTTTTTCTTTTCTTTAGAAGAATATTCTGAAAATTACTTTGAAAGTGAGACTGAAGACATGTAAGGAATTCTACAGCATACACTATGACTCAGCTCCTAGTGTCCATTGCCCTTTTTAATGGTTTCAAAGAACATTCTCAGTCTAGAGAGAGAGAAAGAGAGAGAAAGAGGGAGGGAGAGGAGGGTGGGAGGAAGATTACCAAGGGATTGTCTTATGAAGGATACTATACTAGAAGATTACATATGGAGCTCCTAAGAGTTAATTTATATATTTCTGCTGAGTATTACTTAAATAAAACACTGGTTAGATCTAGTCAGTTTACAATAAATAATAGAATTGTGTTCCTACCGCATGAAAGACATTTGGCAAGTGTTAAGATGAGTAAAAAGATGTATAAAACCTCTACTCTTATTTTTAGGGATGCCATAGACTAACGGGGAAGCAAATGTGTGGCCACAGAAAAAGGACAAAAACAAAGGAAGTAGCAGAGGACAAATCATTGTTCAGAAATCAAACGGAAGTTATGAGCAGATGGATGAGAATCTGATCATATTAAGGAAAAGAGAATGAGGGATAAGCTCAGAACCCAAGAGGAACTTGGCTCCAGGATTAATGCAAGAGGTTTGCATTTTCTTCTATAGGCAACGGACACCGGGTGGAAAGTCAGCTCGCAGGATTACTGAGGTAGCAAAGGATGTAGGCAGAGCATAGCAGGATGAGGGACAGACTTCAACTGAAACCTGAATCTAGCGCTTGGTTGTGCTGTCTTTTCTCCGCTGATGTCCTGACAGGATACTCAGACAATATTTATTCTGACAACAATAAAAAAAGCAGCTTCTTTCCCATAATGCTCTTGTAAGTACTAAGAGGAGTACACGGGAGAAACACACTGTGGTGCCTGAACCAAATTTATAAAGAAAATAATTATCATAATTATGTTGTGGGCAGCAAGGCTTTGAACCAAATAGCGAAAAGGAAAAATGCAGAACTGTTACCATGAGTCTGTATGCAGGAAGTCAAAGAGCTTAGTATCAAAACATATTTCTGTCTGCAGCCTGAGAAATTGTTGTTACCACTGATCTTTACAGAAAATGGGGCAGGTAGGAGAGAGGCAAATGGTTTTCCTAGGATTCTCACTGGTTCTGGGAAGAGCCTTGCATTTTCCCAACATGAGTCGAGACACATGAAAGTCTTAAAGATCGGATGAGTGAGTCTGGTTGTGAGGAAAGTATTAGCAGGAGGTGGTGTGAGGATTGCTGTGGTTAGTGGGCATCCAACACAGACGTCTTGGTCAGTTCCAGAAGTTCAGGACTCCAGAGCTGCCCAGAAATCAATAGAAGATTTGTGCTACGCCTACCATATTCAAGGCTGTCAAGCAGCTGCCAAGGTTTCAGGGCAGGTAGGAATAACATTTTAACTCATTTATTCACCTGCTTGCTTGTTTTTAGATGAGGTTTATCCAAGATGGCTTGGCTGGCCTTAAACATGGAATGTTCTCACCTCAACCTCTGGGGCAGTTGAATTTGCTGGAATGCATTACTATGCCAGAGTAAAAGTCGTTTTACTTCCATCTCCTCCTGGCAACCATGCTGTTGGGTGTTCATGGGTAACTTTTTCCTGCCATGTCTAGGGGGCATTAACTGACAGCAGATGTCTTGATCATCTGGCTCTTACAAATTTTCTTCCTTCCCCCTCTTCTGTGATGTCTCCTGAGCTTTAGTAAGAATGGTGTAACTCCAACCCCTAGATGAAGAGCTACATGCAGTCAGTGACTGCTGAGAAAGGAGAATCCATTTCTTCCAGATTGAGTTACCAAATTATTCCCCAGTTGATCAACCCTGAACACATGTATATATAGACAATGTTAAATGAGCTTGTAGGCTATATATAAATGTTCATAGTGTGCGAGTGTGTGTGTGCGCGCGCGCGAGCGCGCGCACGCACGTGCGTATATATCCAAAATCAGGATCTATGGCATGGCTGAGTAGACATGAGTGCTGCCAGCAGTGTGAAGACCCACGTTTGAATCCCTAGACCCCATGTTAAACACTGGGCACTGCCATGAAAACGCTTGTAAACCTAGCACTGTGGGAAGAAGCAGAGACACAAGAATGACTGGATTTGCTGGTCACCAGTCTAGCTTCCCGTTCAGTGAAGGGCCCTGTCTCAGGGGAATAATGCAGAGCGTGATAAGCAGGCCATTTGATGTTCTCCTTTGACCTCTGCATGCATAGACATGGCTACACACACACACACACACACACACACTCAAAATCATAAATACAAAGTTGATTTCTTTATACTTAAAAATTAAATGTTTTCATTTAAAATTTTAATAATCTGCACCTACAAAATTAGGCTCCATTATGTCATTTTCAGATTTGCATTTGGGGACTATCCTCCTTCATTTTTTTCATGCCTCTGCTCCTCAGCCCCCTGAACCCTTCGGACTCCCTATTGCTTCCTTTCTGTATCTACAGGATGCATGTGTCTCATGTGTCTCAATGAGACCCCACTTCCTCAGCCCTCCAAAAATTCTGACGTTCATCACAAACCTACAAAAGAATTCTAAACAGTTTATTTATTCGGTGGCTTATTTTTGCTTTACTCTTGGTGATACTAAGAGAGGTACTGCCTCTGGGATTTATGGCAGTCGAAAGTCCTAACTGAAGAGTTTGTATGGCAGGGTGAGTACAGATAGTTCTCATGTGCTGTGTAGTCCAAAGAGCTGGAAGAAAGATTTTGCTATATTTTCACCATAAAAATAGCACACTATTTATGATAAGAAAACCACATGGTATATCCATAGACAGCTGTAGCCTATATGTATATTCCCATAAATATGCACCCTATGTATGTACAATTTTTATGACTGTTTATCTGGACATACATTATCTATCATTTAATATCCAATCATGCATGTATATATGTATGTGTGTTAACTAACTTACTGTAACTCTGGCTATGATTTTCTGTCCTCTGCCTCCCTTTGGAGAGTAAATTATGAGGAGAAACCCAAATAAGAAGGTATCAGAATAGGACACCCAGTATACTTCATGAATTGTTTTGTTTAACTGCCAGTCATCGACTGTGACAGAGCTATAGCTTACCCCATATCCTGACATGCCAAGAAAGTCTCCTCTACTGGGTCAGCCTTGTGTGTCCTTGCACTTGCCAACTGTGCTAGAGTATGGTGTGCAATAGAAGTGAGCCAGACAGCACAGGGAAGGAATGGGGGCTGTTGGGAACAAGGCCAGAAGGGAGAGTGCTTGAGGGTGTGCTCTTCCCACATGTATGTTCTGGGTAGTTGGCAATGAAAGCTAAAAACTAAGACAGACTTGTTAACAAGAACATGCTTTCATATATTTATACAATTAAAAGTCATGAGTAACTAATGGGAGAGAAGGACTGCATGAAACCACTGTTCTCGTTAAATAAAAGATTTCTGTTTGGATAAGAAAATGTCTCATTTTTGAAACTTGAATTATGGAATATGCGGAAGAGTACTAACTGATTTGTGTTAAAAGACACATTTACACACACACACGCAGAGAGAATTCCTTAAATGTAGTTGCACCAGAGGAGTGGGATTGGTATAAGAAAACAAAAAACATTTTACTTAATCTTACTGTTTTATTTTTCTTAGCACTATTTATTTATTTGTGCACCAACATGACTGGTTTAAAATAGCAATAACAACAACAAAACAAAATATCTTTTTATTGGAGCAGATTTAAAGTCCTAGGGCAGAGACACAACAGTTCATGAAACTAATTGATCCAGAGACACTCAAATTATTTCTGTGCTGTATTTGATTAGCTGTATTGTGTCTCTCTTGGTACTAGCTATTATAACAAACATCACAGACCAGCTGCTTTCCAAACAGGTTTTCTCACATTCTGGATACTGGGAAGTCCGAAATCTGAAGCTCAGTGTCTTCAAGGCCATTTCCTGGATGCCGGAAGGTCTTCTGTAAGGCCCTCTAGCACAGCAGTTGTGTCTTTTTATCACAGCATTAAGCCCATTCATCAATGCTCATGACATAATCATCCCAGAGTTTCCATTGCCCAACCCCATTAGACTGGATGGTTGGTTTCAGCAAATTCAGAGAAAAGCAGTCTATATTGTATTAGTAACATTTAGCCAGTCATCAAAGTTGCTATGTTCCAGCAGACTCTTGAGCTTTAAATTAGAATAACTCAAAGTGCTGTATGGTATAAAGCTCTCCCTGAGAGACACAAAGCTCTCCATTGTGTATTTTTAAAAATAAAAATAGGCTGTAGTGTGAATGAAAGAGTTTTCAATGACGAGGATTAACCAATAGCAAGGTTTCTGATTCCTTTAAGGATGATTATTTTGTTTTGTGACAGCTGGTTGTCTTCTGAACTTGTGGAAAATTCCAATTTTTGTATGCCTATGCACACTCTTAAAATTTAATTTGTTATCCCTTTTATTGCGTTATCTGCTGATAATTTTGTGCTTAGAAACTGTATATATCATGGACTCTTTAGTAAAGTTGCCTTTGAACACCTGTGGCCTAACTTTAATCTACAGTTTTTTTACAATTAGATGATGAAAACAGTGATAGCCTGTACATATATAGACAGGCATACATACCTTATAAAAAAGAACTTTCTGCTTTTACTGTTTCATAAACCTGTAACAACCCTGTAAATAAACCTCATAAAACAAAGAATAAAGAAAACAAATGACCCCATTAAAAATAACAGAGGGCTACAAATCTGAACATAGTGCCCTCAAAAGAAGAAATAAAAATTGGTAATAAATATCTTTAAAACTGTTCAACATCCTTACCCATTAGGGACATTAAAACTAAATTACTTTGAGATTTCATCCTAACCCATTTTGAATGGTGAAGACCAAAGGAACGATTGGCACCAAATGTTGGTAAGGCTGTAGAGAAAAGGGAACCCTCATTCACTGTTGGGATTGCAAACTGATACAGCCACTCTGGAAAGAGGTGGGATGAATTTTCAAAAGCTAAACATGGCTTTACCATATGACCCGACCATACCAGTCCTTGGCATATGTCCAGAGAACTTGGTGACTTGCTCCACAGGTATTTGCTCAGTCCTGCTCATTGCTGTTCAATTTAAAATAGCTAGGAAATGGAAACAACCTAAAAGTCCTTCGACTGACGAATGGATAATGAAAATGTGGTGCATTTTACACAATATAATTCTATTCATTTCAAAATAAAATATGCAGGTAAATAGATGGTCCTAGAAAACATTGCATTGAGCAAGGTAACCCAGACCCAGAAAGACAAAACCACATGGTCCCTCTCATCTGTGGCTCATCACTCCAAATCTTCAGATATGATATACAGTCTGGATTAGCCACAGAAGCTAGGAAAGGTAAACGTGATCATTGGTGGAAAGGCAAGGAGGAGAAAGAGCTCCAGAGAAAGTGTTAGTAGTACCCAGGTGCTATGAGGCAGGGAATGGTGAGCAAGCCCTGGGCTGGGGTTTGAGGTCTCACCCGTGTAAACGTTCAGGATGTGATGGGGAAACTCTATCAAGCAATCACATCTAATTAGGGTGTGGCTGCCTGGGGCCCAGATAGAAATACTGGCAGGACCCAGGTGCGCGCTCTCTCTGCGAGGATCCTGCCGGACGGATAGGACGTTGTACCTCCCATTCTGGTGGCGTGAGTGTCCCCTCAGAACCAATAAAGTATAATGGTTACTCCTGAGCTGGCCTGGTTATTTATCGTACCTACCTAATTCTCCACAAGGATGTCTACTGAAAAGTCATCTGGAATAAAGCATTTGAGAAAAATGCATATTTTAGATGTTAGCTGTTTCTTCTTTAATTATATAAGTTATGAGGGACAATTTATTAAATATGGGTGTGAAAACAGGCAGCCTGGAAACTTCAATCCTTAACCAAATAGGCAAAAGGTTTGGAAGGTATGGAGAAACTTTAATTTTCATTTTTACTGAGAAGCTGTAGAAACCCTTTAATGTTTTGGACAATATACTTTCTTCCTGATAATGTGGTTTGCAAATATCCCCTACCATTTTGTACATTTTCTTTTCATTTTTTGATTACTTCCTTTTGTTGATTTCATGTGTTAATGAAATTACATTAATTAAATTCTTTATTACTTGAATATTATACAAGTAGAAATATAAGTTAAATCCTCTGTTAGTGGACTTTTCCTTCCTCTCCCCCACCATTTCCTCATTTTTCCCTGAAACAGGAACATTTAACTCATTCCCATTTCCACAAAGTATTCCCTCTTGTTCACAATCTCTTACATCGCCATTTCTCTAGCTCCCATTAGCCTTAATATGCCTGACCTTTTCCTCCTCCTCTTTGCACTTGAAGAACAATTAAAGCTTAGAAAAGATTCAGAACAATATTTTCCTAAGATGTTCATTTCACTCAACCTCCGGGCCCCATAAGAATCCTAACTGATCTGAGGAATCAATCAGAAGAGGTTATTTTTTAAGTCATTGCGACAATTTCATGCATGTTTCAATTACCCTGTACCCCATCCCTATCACCCCTTTATCCTCCTGACCTATTGCTTTCCAAGTTGTCATGGCTTCTGGTTTCGTTTTTTGACCCATTTAATTTAATCAGGGCCGTCTATGTGACCACCGCAGCCTGGTGGAGTCACCAGTGGGTACATCGGAGAACTTCTGAGAATTCTACTGCTGAGCTTAGGAAGAACTTTTCAGAAAATAGTCATGTATGAAGAAGTCACCTTATCCACTATACAGTAGCCACACCCCTTTCGACGACACACTACATGTATGCTTCAGCAGGTGCTCTTCTGCCTTTTAACCTGACTGACATTTGGCCCAGAAACATTGACAGAAACCAAAAAACTGAAGTGGAAAGCAAGCACAGAACTCCACGCTAATGTGTAGATGCTGAATGTTTAAAGAGGGGTACCTTAAGAAATTATGTCTTGACACTTTACAACTTTTTAAGGGAGGTCCTTTGAAATGCAAGGAAAAAAGAACTAAGCCTTTTAGAGAAAAGATGTACATTGAAGGTTGCAGCTCACCACAGCCTAGAAGACATCAGGGCCTGCAGCAGTAGGAAACTTTTGCACACAATGCAATTACACACCTAGAAAGAACACATCCCCAACAGAGACCTAGTCTTCAGTGCCCTTCTGTAGCTCCCCACGCACAGTGATGGCTCTCTAAACAGGAATTCAGACTGAAACCCTGGTCATGGCTAAAACAGGGAATGACCTCTTGATTGCTAACTGTTGGAAGCCCTACAGGAATGAGCTCATTGATGGCAAAACTATCCAGGGAAAGGATGATTGATGTCTGGCAATCAGTTAAGGTAGTGACAAAAGTAAAATTAGAAACTATAATGAGAAACAAAGCCAAAAGGGTCTATTTTCCTTCATCAATGTCACACTTTGTTTCTGCTGATTTTATTCTCAGTGCTTGACAGTCTTTTTTCATCCCCTGCCCAGCTTTCAGGGCCGCTTAAAGACAACATCCAAGAATGTGTGTTATTGTGCTCTAATTACATTTGAGGGCATGGTGGCATGCGGTTGTCGGATAATAGCTAAATCCCTGGAGTGCCTTTTTATTCCATTAAAAGTGAACTTAGCCTCGGATCACAGGACTTTGCATTGATCTGCCTTGCTTGTGGTTTCCTCTCCACAGGTCTACTTCCTCTTCCAGGGTGATGCATTGGATTGTGATGCATGGGGGTCAGAGAAATTAACTATCTTTCCCATGAGAACTAAGTCATTAGTCAGTGTTTGGTCTTGTGTGCCTGTGCTGGGAGTGGATGAAGTTGAGAGAGACGATAGGAGGGAGCAGTGGAGAAGACAAACATTACACATGTGTCATTACTGTCTATTCAGTAAGGCAACAATCATTTTCCCTCTGTCAGGGAGGCTTTGGAACTACAGAAAAAGAAACGCTGTGTTTGGTTGGCTGGAAAACCTATGGTTCTGCTAGGTTCTGGTCCAGGAGTCTCTGCAGGCAGGGCATGCCGTAGGTGGAAGGTTTTGAGGCAGGGTTGCTGTCCCAGTCCCTCTACTTGAATATTGCCTGGTTACAGATGGTCAGTTTGGGCTCTGTGTCACCCCTTACTAGGAGTCTTTTCTGGGGTTTTCTCTTAAATTCCATGGAGTTTCCATTACACTAGGTTTTCACCTTGCCCCTGAAGTGCCCCCAATTCCAGTCATTTCACTCAGTATTTATTACCATCCACCCTGTTCCCAACCTCACATGTCTTCAGTCCACCCACAAAATCACATCTATTTACCCTTCTTAGGGAGAACCTTGTGTGCCTCCTTCAGCCTTCCTTGTTACTTAGCCTCTTTGGATCTGTGGAATCTTCATTAAAGACACCAGAGAGACTTCATCCAGCAACTGACAGGAGCAGACGCAGAGTCCCACAGGCAAACATTAGGCAGAACTTGGAGAATCATGCAGAGGAGGGCTAGAAACCAGAGAGGTCAGGGATACCAAGAGAAAAAGGCACGTAGAATAAATTGAGCTGGACTCATGAGGGCTACCAGAAATTAGGGAGCCTGTATAGGTCTAATATAGGTCTTCTGCATATATGTTATGGCTGAGTAACTTGGTGTTCTTGTAGAACTCCTTAAAGTGGGAGTGGGGGGCAGTTACTCACTCTTTTGCCTACTTATGGAACCCATTTCTTCTATTGGGTTGCCTTGTCCAGCTTTGATGTGGTGGTATTGGCCTGGCCTTATGCTTGCATGCTGTGCCTATGTTTGGTTGGTTTCCCTGGGAGGCCTTCTCTTTTCTGAGGGGAGATAGAAAGAGGGTGGATCTTGGGGAAAGGGGAGGTGGTGGAGAGAGACTGGAGAGAGAGGAGGGAGGGAAAATTGCAGTTAGTATGTAATATATGAGAGAAGAATTAAAACAGGCACTGTTCTAATTATTGATAGAAAAGTTATATCTATTGGAGATAGTTTACATTCTGTTTCTGTGTATTTTAAGAATGGTGATTGACAGACTGATGACCATCCTAATTGTCATTATAGAACCTTTATCCAGTAACTGATGGAAGCAGATACAGAGATCCAAAGCTAAGCACTGGGCCGATATCCTGGAGGCCAGTTGAGAAAGAGAGGAGGAATTACATGAGCAAAGGGGTCAAGATCATGGTGGGGAAACCCACAGAGACAGATGACCCAAGCTAGTGGGAGCTCACAGACTCTGAACTGATAGCTGCATAGTACTGAACTGGGCCTTCTAAATGTGGGTGACAGTTCTGTGGCTTGAGCAGTCTGAGAGTCCACTTGCAGTAGGACCAGGATTTATCAGCAGTGCTTGAACTGGCTATTTTGAAATCATTTCCTAAGAAGGGATACCTTGCTTAGTCATGGTACAGGGAAGAGGGCCTAGGTCCTGCCTCAAATCTTGATATACTGAACTTTGTTGATTCCCCATGGAAGGCCTTACCTTTTCTGAAGAGTGAATAGGAGATTGGGTTGGAGGAAAGGGAAGCGAGAGAGAGGGGAACTGTGGTTGGTATGTTAAACAAAAAGAAAAGGAATGTTTTAAATAAAACAGTTAAGAAAAGGAATAGTGATTAAAGTTGGATGTGTTTTCCTGCCTTTTCTAGAATTAAGAACTTTGATGCTTAACACTTGCAGGAGTGGAGATTCCCATTTACTTAGAGTCTATATTGACTTCCAATCCACTAAAACAAAGGCAAGAGAAGTTTGCTGAGCTAGAACCATTTAAGTACATCTTCCAAAAGTCAGACTTTACAGTAGACTAAGCTAGGCAGACACAAAGAGAAAGGCAGTGAGTATTGTTTTATTCATCTAAGAAAGCACATAAAACCTGATGTAGAACATAACAAAACACTTGTGGATGTGTCATTTATAATAGCGACAATTCAGAAATGATTTAAGATAGTTGAGAAAAAACAAAATTGTGAAATATCCACACAAGGGGAAAATTTGTAAAAAGTACAGCAGATTCATATGTGGAGAGGACTATGAGATGTGATGACCTAACAATAGTAGCTGTATAAAGCACTGTGTCCAGCATGCAGCATGCACTTCATTAATAGGTAATACACTCACTGCTAAAGACTCCCTCCATTATCATCAGCCGCATAGCAAACAGCCTTGAAAGGACACCCTCCAAAGTATCTCCTGTACAGCACTATCAGGATGTGCTGCTGTTCACACTGTAATGAATTATTTGCTGACAGTGTAGAAGCTATGAATTGTACCCTTATGCTAATCTGATGAGCTGGACTAACTTTGGGAAGTTTGAGGGGCGAGGGTTAAAAACAGTAGTCAAAACGACCTTTAATTATTATTTATAATATCTTAGATTTTAAAGGAGATAATTGTAGCTCATCTAATATATCAAATACTAATTTAAATATAAGTCAATTTTAGTGAAACACAGTGTGGTATTTGAATATAATTGGCTACCATAAGTTTATTAGGAGTGACACTATTAGCAGGTATGGCTTTGTTGTGGTAACTGTAGCTCTGCTGGAGGAAGTACGTCACTGTGCAGGCAGGCTTTGAGGTCTCTTATGCTCAAGATATACCTAGTGTCTCAGACCACTTCCTGTTGCTTGCAAGTCAAGATATAGGACTTTCAGATCCTTCTCTAGCGCTGTGTCTACCTGCACGCCACCATGTCAAACCATGACGATAATGGACTAAACCTCTGAAAATGTAAGTCAT
Organism: Bramus lutescens; assembly: GCA_001685075.1. Lineage (NCBI taxonomy): Eukaryota > Metazoa > Chordata > Mammalia > Rodentia > Cricetidae > Bramus > Bramus lutescens. The sequence goes on along the minus strand of LOEQ01003242.1, from coordinate 112,740 downwards.
CCTGATTAAATGTTTTCTCCTTTATAAGAGTTGCCTTGGTCATGGTGTCTCTGCACAGCCATAGAAACCCTAACCAAGACACACAGTATCTGCTTTGCAGGTGCTAACAATCCAGAAGTCAAAGGCACACACTCAGTCAGTCAGATGATAGTGAAAGTGGCTAGCCCTGCTTTCCTTGATAGCCTAGTCTCATGCAGTGGATGGAGTATGTAGATCGGAAAGATTTACATTCCTGCTTCTTGGAAGAGGGGGAGCTTAGTGTAAGTGTCCTCAGCAAAAGGAAACCTCTCTGCATTCTTGGTTACAAACTAAGCAAGTCCATGCTGTCATCATCCCATCATCTATTAGTTCACTCACAGGAGATGCAACTGAGTGGAAAAAGAGATGGTATTAAAGGAGCCAAGGAAGAAAGCTTATCTTGCATTCACTGTGGTTTATTTTGCAGTAGCAAAATAAAACTCATAATGGTCATCAGGGGAAAGAACTAGAGGGAATTTCACAGTGTCACATAGACGCAGGACTGAACTTCAAATATACAGCTAAGATGCTTTCAAAGTACCTTGAGCAGAAGCGGTACTAGAAGAACAGGAGTGCACAAGATCTCGCACCTTTTAGGCTTAATAGTCTGGTTATGAATAAATCTTCGTATTAATAAATTTGTACCATACCCATCTGACTGGCCTAGAGAAGGTAGGTCATATATACCTGACTTACAGAGAAATAAGGAAACAAAACAACATGACTAATACCACTACAGTGCCTTCTGCTTCTGTACGGGATCCATGTCTGGACATCTGTGAACACAGCATAGCGGAAATCTCACAAAATGTGAATGAAGTGGGCAGGTGAATGGTGGAGAGTCAAGATTGCCTCATCAGCTGGGTACTTAACAGAACCAACTACCATGCCACGCACTTTCTCTGTTGTTTCATTTGACATTCCTAGCGACTCTGAGTTGGGCATTATTTTTACTGTCAGTCCCCATTTGTAACTTTCTCTCCATGGGAGATATCTGCTTTGGAGTTTGCTCCCTGAGTCTGTATTTTTTAAAAAAAGATTTCCAGTATGTGTCCTCTTTTTGTTTTCTTCTCAGTTCATGTAAGAATAAAAATACTTTAAACCACTGCATGAGAGAGGTGAAAGAATAGTAGCCAATGGCCTCTCATCACTTCAACTTCTATACCCATCAGACCTCCAAACAGAATCAAAAAGGATTCCTAATTCTCTAGTACTACAAAGAAGCAAATATGAGTTATATTATTGGAGCAAATGATCCATCTCTCACTTGAGGGCTTAGTGGAGGCAGGGGCTTAGAACCACAGAAGTAATAAAGTAAATGGTTCAGCCACCTGCTTAGAAAATTGTGACTGCATTTCATTCCACAATCCACCCTGCCAATCACACAACACCTCTTGTTTAGTTTTGCTCAGTGACTTTTGCTGCATTCACAATGAATCTTTAACACCTTGCTATAGCTGGGGGTTATAGAGCCTACCCTGCCATTTGAGCTACATCTCTTCCAACACCCTCCCAAGCTCTTTCTCTTCTTACTGTTCTTTCTCAGTCTAATTTCTAGCTTAGGGAGTTAAGTTCCATTTGATCTTCAGACTACTTTTTTCTTTAAGTCTTTTCATGCTTGCCTTATTTTGCCCTTTTTCCTCCAACACAAGGGGTGTGCTGAAGAAAGAACTATCAAGCTAATTTTCCCCTATATCCTTTGTCATATGTGAATTTCTTCACAGCCCTATCACTGCCTAGAATTCTGCTGTTTATTTGTTAGTAGATTACTGATTAAAGGACTCTATTCTCTAGAAGATAAACTCCAGGAGATAAGCATGCTTGTTTGTTTTGTTCAAATTCCATACCCCCAGCTTGAGCCAATAATAAAACATGGCACACAAATGTTCCAGGGAAAAATGCATCCTGTTTGCTCATTCTCACAGTGGCTGAATTCATTTACCTGTTTCCATTTATCTTTCAAAGGCTGAGCGATAGTAGGGTAGTACAGTCTAGAAAAGACTAGAATATTCCATTCATTTTGTAGTTCAGACACTAAGACAGAAAGGTAGACATAAATCTGGAATGGTCACAGCAAGTTAATAGCAATTGTGGACCCAAATCCATGTCTCCTTCATGTCGAGAATAAGCTCCTTCAGTATGCTGTGCTCATACTTTCTGGATGAAAAGACATAGGAGACTACTGGTTTAAGAATTTTGTAGCTATCCAAAAGAGAAATATGGTCTCACAAACGTGTTCTTTCCATCCATCCATCCATCCATCCATCCATCCATCCATCCATCCATCCAT
>LOEQ01003242.1:64891-85342 GCA_001685075.1 Bramus lutescens | reverse complement strand
CCCACATTGGAGCACTGGACTGAGCTCCCAAGGTCCAAATGAGGAGCAGACAGAGTGAGATCATGAGCAAGGAAGTCAGGACCGCGAGGGGTGCCTCCACCCACTGAGATGGTGGGGCTGATCTAATAATGGGAGCTCACCAAGGCCAGCTGGACTGGGACTGATAAAGCATGTGATCAAACCGGACTCTCTGAATGTGGCTGACAATGAGGTCTGGTGACCAGGTCTTAAATACACTGTAGGTGTGGTCTTGAGCAGCTCCAGGGGTGGAGCTGACCCTTGGTGGAATTTCTGAGGGGTGGAGTGTTGAATGGAAGGAGTGAAGCTGGGCTCCCAGCTGAACATCTGGACGGGGCTTGGAATGGAGGAGAGTGGGATGGGATCCCCAACACCGTTATGAATAGTGATATAAATATTCATGTTTTCTGGTAATCTTGGGCAAACCCTCTGAAAGAGTTGTTTGAGACCCCAAAGAGATTGTGATCCACAGGTTGAGAGCCAGTGTTCTATGCTCTATGGGGAGGCATACTTCCAAGATAAATAAAATCTACCTTGCAGGTATGGAACTGGCCCCCAAACACTTGATGGATTAGAGAATAGATTTCAATCCCTGAAAGCAGCTTATGTGGAATGGAATCAGAAAGAGGTTATGAAGTGTGTGAAGGACACTGGTGTAGTTTGTTGCTGGTGATAAATCATCCAACTGAGGCTGAGCTGTCTTTCCAGAAGTAACATGCCTGCTAATGCGTGGAGTCACAATGGGAAAAAGACATGTAGATGCTTAAGGCTACATTAAAAATTCTTTGATTTGGAAGGGAAAATGAGTAACAGGAAAAAGAGATGAGGGTGTTTGCTTGCTATTTCTTCCAGCTGACAGGGTGTAAGGTGAAAGAGAGTCGATTATAGTCATTTGTTAAAGAATTCTTGGAATCCCTGAGAAGAATCAGATAGGGATGAAGATGAAGGTAACATAGACCCACAAGCTGACCTTTATTTAATACAGAGCAAGGAAGAGTACCTGAGTTAACGTGCAGGCAGGGACCTTAATTATGGCGCAGTCACAGAAACTATGAGAACTAGAGAACTGTCATCAGCATCTGAACTTCATAAATTGTGAGACTTCTAAAAACACAACGAAAGAGTCTCTCACCGCTTTTTGTTTTGTAACATTATGGAATGTGGAGGTGGGATCAGTTTAAGGAATGTGGAAGCAGAGAACCAGGGTAGTATCTTTATCCATTCCACCTCAGGACAGAAAGTAAATAATCTGAGACAATGCGAAGGAACTCAGTCTCTAATAGCCTGGATCATACTAAGCATTAGAGAAACTTGGTTATCACTGGCTGAGATGTCCCCACAAATAATAGGGACTGGAAGACAATAATGAAAATAGGTGTAGGTACTCTAGAATTGAGATATAGCTGATACCCAGTTCATTTTCACTGAGCTGGATAAATCTGTGTTAACAGGTGATTAAAGAAAGCGTTTGATTCAGCAAGGACTTTGGAACTTAGGATTTGCATAGCTTTCTGACTCTTACTGTGGAATGCAATCTTAGGAGACAGGAGACACAGTAGCAGATCTGAGTGACTTAGAACAGTATGTAAACTGAGTTGGTAAAGTGTTAAAACAATCAGGAAAATAACGAGGGAAAGGGAGAGAAGACAATGGGGTCTGTTTATATGACTCAAAGGCAAATGTGGCAAGATTTGTGTAGGGCCAGAATTCCTAACAGAAAACAACTTAGCAGAAAGCCAAATCCTGTACTAGTGAGCTTCCAGGAAGCTTTAAAGCTTGAGCAACAGCTCGTGGAAAGCAAATTACTAAACTGTGCAAGTGGAACAGATTAGGCCCATCCTATGAGTGAGCAATTATTTCCTTAGAGTATGCTGTGCTTATTACTTCCCACAAAGAAAGTACACTGGTGAGGAGAGATGGTGTATCTCTCTACTCTGTGGCCCTTTCAATAGTCAAATGGGCTTTAATGAAAGGTAAAGGCCAAAGTGCTGGCTCAGAGCCTGTCAGAACAAAGGTTCCAGCAGTAGGCGTGGAAGACTAGAAGGCAGCCCTACTCTTCCCTGTATCTAATCTGTCTTAGAAGCACAAAACATCCCTATAAACGCCGTCAGTGGTGGGGAGATGCAAGTCAGCTCTGTGGCAGAAGCGTCTGAGGATGGGGATACAGGATGGCTCATGGAAAAGGGCATGGATTACTAAGCACTGGATGGGGTAACTTCTCCCATCATGCTGTTTTAGACACCCGTGTTCTCTCAAAGAAACATTTTATACAAGTTACAGAAATCTTTCCAGGTGGTATTGAACCTTGCTGTTGTTTCTGTTTTAGTATCTCATTAGCCATCCAAGACCAACTTGGTTCAAGTGGACATTACAGATATATCAGATACCATGCCCAGCCTGTGTAAAGGGTTTCTTTATGTTATGCTAGCCCTGAGTATCTTATAGATCTGGAGGAATATTTAGAAGAACACTCAAAACACCAGTTAAGGAGTTAAGCAAAGAAATGTTGTGTGAGTGGAAAAGAGGACTCCCCGGAGTTTAAATTGTTCAGTGAAAATCCTAATACAGGGATGAGTTACTTCTAGGCAAGCTGCTGCTGATCAGGGAAGTCTCCAAGATCTCCCAAATCCAGAACACTGCCGTCGCTTGTATGACAGCTCTAGACAGAAATTCCCTGTTGCTGAAGATAGTATACACTTGTTGTACACTTTGAGAGACCAGGCTGGGAAGGAGATGGAAGCAGAAGACAAGGAAGTAAGAGTGTAAGAACTGGCGAAAGGGGTGGAATGTTGTGCAGCTATTTCCTCTGAAATCAAACCTTCCCTCCTGGAGGGAAGAGGTGCTCATAAAACTCAGGAAGCAAACAAAACTTACAAAGCTAGAAATCTTACCAGCTTATAAAAGCGGTGAGCAATCCTTGAGGAAATGGTACTCTCCAGCTAGCTTATCTATCCAAAACTTATGCCAAAAGCTGAAGGACTGCAGCTTTCACCAATGATCAATTATGCTGTGCTAATGGTTTTCAGAGATGCAACTGCCCTTGATGTGTCCATGTTCCTTTAAATAAGCCCTCTTCTGCGTTTCTATAAACAACCCCAATACATTTACTAGTCCATTAACTTAGTTTGACCTGAGTGGAGCTATTTCATTGGTCTCTTGTTAATGCCTTATCTGGGATGAATGGCTGTTTCTGTATTCCCCAGAAAAGTCACAGAATGATCTCAACTCTCCTCCCAAATTTTGAAAAGTACATAAAACAGCTTATAAGAGGAAAAAAAAAAAACCTCTATGGAATGGATCACTTATCTCAGTGGTAGGAAAAAAAAGCCCTGGACTCAATTCCCAGCATTCAGGAAGTGACATATGTGTTTGTCTAACAGTTACAAAGGTTTGAACCTACTGTCCATTAACTCAGTAGCTTTTATGCTTGTGGTGAAGCTGTGATGACAGATGCTGCTAATCACATGGAAACCATGAAGTGATGAGAAACAGAAGAATGTCCCGGCACCCAATACCCCTTTGTGCACATATCCCTAGCAACCTAGCTTCTTCTGTGAGGCACAACCTCATATATATATATATGCCATTATGATACGAAGAGCTTCTGCATCAAGAACTCTTCCTGTGACTAGAAGAGGGAAGAATTTTCTGTGGGACAGTTCCCCAGAGCAGAGGTGGGTCTTCTCTGAAGTTAAAGAAGTTGAAATCTAGGACACTTGATTATTTAGTCATGCCTTTGTGATATTTATAAAAGTCAAACATTTTAGTTCCCATAAAATTTCAATGTCTTTGTGTGGGGGCACAAAGGAAGTTCTTTACTTCCAACCATCATCACCAGGGCTCTGCCCATGGATAAATTTAAATAAGAGGCCTGAGTCTCAGTAGTTTACCCTGAAGCAATACCTGGTAGCAGGAAAACACAGCAAGCTGAGAGACCCCCACCCAAGAACAGACCAATCAAAGAAAATGCCTGACATTCCAACCTCTGTAGATAGGCTCACCTGCCAGAGCACCTCACCAGGACACCCCTAGACGAATGTCAGCCAATCAGGGGTCCTCAACCTCAGAGACCCCTCACCCCCACCTTTACTCCTATAAAAACCCAATTCTAATTGAGCTCGAGGCTCTCTGGATATTCCAATACGTTGGGCATGCAGAGAGACCAAGTTTACAAACTTGATTAAAATAAAGGCTCTTTGCTTTCACATATGGGACTTGGTCTCCTTTGTTGGCTTTTGTGGGGACACACGGATTTGGGCATAACATTTGCATGTCAAATTCCTCTTCTTAGTTTCTCATATTAGGGAGATTTAGACTGTCTGTAGGCATTTGAGGCTTTTGGTTAATAGAAAATTGAACTTGGGATGCCCTTGTTTGGGTTCAGTGAGAGGCGTTAATGCCACTGGCAGTCACTTCCAGATACAGTGATAATTGCTACCTTCTTTACATAGACATACTTTCAGTCCTTTGCCCAGGCACTTTGGATGGCAGAATGAAAACAGAGGAGCAGAGATTATAATGGGATATGAATGCAGTCTGCAAAAGTATGAAGTACGAGAGAGTAAAGATTTAGAATATTCAGACACTGAATCTCCTTCGTGGTAGTTTCTTCAGTGAAAAGCTAAAATCAAAGGTTTTGTTTCTTACTGAAGTTCTGTCCACTGAGAAGTTATCTCATTTTACGAAATACACTAAGAGGCAATCAAAAAGTGTGCAACCAAAAGCATAACCTTTAGAAAAATGCTGCCCTAGGGTATATCAGAAAGTGAATGAGCACACAAACTGTTTCTCTGGATTTTGTGTTACGTATTTATACTGTATTAGTCAGGTTTTCCATTTCTATGACAAAAATGCTAAATGAAACAACTCACCAAAGGAAAGGCTCACTTTTGGTTCACAGTGTTTAAGATAGAAGTCCACCATGGTAGAGAGGATGTAGTGGTCACATTCGCTCAAAAAGCTGAGAAATAAAACCCGTGCATATCTGTTTTCTGCTAGCCATATCATTCCATCCAGCTTTCTAGTTGTGAGATCCTGTTTCACCACGCAGGACAAATATTGACCCTTAGTGAACCTTCTCTGGACACAGCACCATAGACACACCCATATGTATGCTTTGCTAATCTTGATGTTTCTCAGTGCCATCAACTTGATCATCAAGAGTAACCATCACAGCTAGCTCTTAAAAGTGTATACTTTGGAGTAATTCCACTTATTATGGCCAGTAAACATTTACATTTCTATGACTGTAGGGCCCAAAGGGGGCCCTATACTTGTAGAAGATTAAGATTCTGTACATCCTGATGCCTCTCTTGCCAAAACCTTCTGTAAGGAAACAGAAACTAAACTGAGCTGTCATTGAATGGTTGGTGGCAGGAAGCAGGCAACAGAATGCAGACCACTGGGTTGTCAGGGATGCGGTCTTGGAGTTGACCCAACCTGGACTTGCTAGTCCCTGGAGAAGCTGGTCAGGTCCGGCCCATTGTCTAGCTCCCATGTTTCACTCGGTATTGTAGTTTTTCATCAAGTCTGTTTAGTGAACGGGTAGCTGCTATCACTTTCCCATCCACATCACAGCTCTTTTCTTCCTGCTATGGAGGCCTAGAATATCAGAACTGGAAGCATACTCCTGTGTTTAGAAAATGTTTGTCGCTAAGAGTGAAGTTACTACAAAGCAAATGTTTCTTTAAGCAATGTCATTGTGTAATAAAACAGCATTAAGTGCCCCTCACTTCTGAGATCTCAGAGATGGGCTACAAAACTAATCCTTCAAAATGTGGGGCTTTGGGAGATGCCTAGCTCAGCAGTAGCACATGGTTGAGGAAGAGGCCAACTTGGAAAGATGAGATGGGGGCGGGTGATGAGGAAGAGGATGGTGGATGCTGTTTGATATCCAACTCTACATCAGCTAACATGCTTTGTCATCTCAGTGACTCCCACCACAGGAAAAAATAAAAAAACTAAGGTTCAGATGATTATTCAGTTTAAAGTGAATGAACAGGAGATTAGAAGAAGAAGAAAGAGTTAAAAAGACACTAAGAGCTTTGAACTGTTCCAGCATTTCACAATCAGGCCATGGGCCAACCCTGCCCTCCACTGTGCTCTGTTCCCCAACTCTTTGAAATGCTGATTATAGTTTCTTCTAATCATAGGGAACGGTGTAGGGGATAGTCTCCAATGGAGAAGGTGTAAAACATTAAACTCTAGGCAATGAAAGCTTGCTCAAATTGGGATTAAATGCCAAGTGACACCTGGATTTCAACAACAACAACAACAAAAAATAATTACCAAGGAAAAGAAGGAAAAGGTTTTTAAGATAACTATGAACACAAGTTTGAACATTAGTGTCCAATGGGTTGAAGTGTTTGGGTTTTGCAATGATGTGGTTTGGAAACTTTCCAGCAGAAAAGCTATTTTCCTCTAAGAGGACAGTTGCCTGCAAGATCTTCTTTGCTGAAATAATGAGATCCTCAGTGACATATTATGTGACCCAGACTTTAAATAGACCCCTTTATTTTCATCAACCCTATTCTTATAGGTTTTTACAGGTCACTGATGAACTATCAACAGCTTCCTGATAATTAATCCTACTTGGCCCCCAAACTGTTAGTCTTATCTGCTCTAAGAGGAAGCTCTCAAACGGACCAGACTTCCTCAGTGAATAACAAAGAACAGACTGAAATTCTGTAGAAGTGCTAACAGGGTGGTGAGGTCGGAGAATGAAGAAACAGATTGAGAACGACAAAGCTGCCCTGTAGTTCAGTGCCTTGCTGGCTGATATTCTGCAGCTCCTCAGGCACAAGAGTGACAAAAACAGTAGAGTCAGCAGCATGATTAGTCAGGTAGGCAGAACTCACCGGGTAGCTGCAGTTTGGAGTATTGCATGGAGTATCTGTAGTTGCCTTTAACTGGGTGGTCTGGGTTGAAAAGCAATGCCACGGGCGTCTCCAAAACAACTGGAAATGGTTCCCATGGAATTTGATTTTCTACCACTGATACTAATTTTAGTTTCAGGGAAGATCTTTAAGAGTCTACTGTTAAATACAGCTGCAGGTCAGGTGTGTCAATGCATGAATTTGGGAGGCAGAGGCTCTGTGAATTCTAGGACAACAAGGGCCACGTAGGAGATTTTGACTCCAAAAAAAAAATAAACAAAAATAAAATAAAATATAGCTGAAGTCTTTAGTTGTCACCTCGCCCAGAGAAGACTGGTGTTGGATAGGAGAAGAGAGGTATGTAGGACAGGGGTTAAAGGGACCCCTGGAAGGAAAAAATGTTAAAATAGTAAAAGTTGTTTTCCTCAAAGACCTGAGGGAGTAGGGAGCTGATGCTAGCCCCGTCTAGCAATTTGTAAATGGGTTGTTTGACCATATGGGTTTTAACATGTTTGTAGACAGAGGGTGTGTGCTTCTGTGTATAAAATGGAAAGACTTCTTGCAGTCAGCACAGGAGGAAGGACCTGTGGTAAGGGCATGCTTTGTAATTAGAGGGTGTGTGCAGCTGCCAACTGCTCATGCTGTGTCTCCTTGCTTTACAAGGCCCATCTGTGATTTTCAGTGATGATTTATTATAAATATATTTGTGATCAGGTCAAATCCCATGTGCTCCAGTACAACTGGGCAAAGCGACTCATTAAGGTGACCTCCTCGGAGAGAAGCCATTCTGTCTCCTAGTAAACAAATGAAACAGATGTGGGGTATTTAACCCAGTGCGTTATGTGTTTTCACCACAATGGCGAGGATGCAAATATTTGAACTCTTTGAATAGTCATAACGTGATACATATGATTGAACGGTCTACACTGTATTGTGAGAAAACCGAACAAAGTTAGACTTGGACCCAAAATAAATGTAAGATTTAAAATTTCCTCCTATACACGAAACTTTTTGAAAATAGGCGGTATTCTAGGAAAGTCTTATCTTACTAAAAGGTGAATGAATTACTTACTGATGACTATCAGTGTATATTACAAGACTCTATAAGTGCTCCGAGGTAAAAACAAATGGTTTTATACCATATTCCTATGTTAATGGTACAGATTTATTACATTTTTATCCCTCAAAAGTTATTGTAAATCATATTTTGCAGAATATAAAAATGTAAGAATTATTGTCCTAATCTTTTGTCCTACTGTCATGGTAAAACATGGTAAAAAGCAATGTAAGGGGGTGTGTGTTCTAGTATGCTATGCTCTTGCAGAGCACAGTGCATCCCGGTAAGGAAATTAAGGAGCCAGCAGCCTGAGGCAGCTGGTCACACTGCATTTCTAATCAGGAAGCAGAGTGGAACAAACGATGGTGTTCAGCTCTTTTTCTTCTTTCCATCCATTTCAGAACCTAAGCCCAGTAAATCATTCCAGCCACTTTTAGGAAGGGCCTTCAAATCTCAGTTGTCAAGCTAATCCTCCCTAAACAGTCCAAAGGCTGACTTTAGCAAGAAAATCACTCCCAGGCATGCCCAGAGGCTATCCTAACCAAGGTAATCCCAACCAGGCCTGCACAGAGGCTACTCTAACCAAGGCAATCAATCCCTCCTCCACTTGCCCAGAGGCTTGTTTCTCTGGTGATGGTTAAATTCTGTCAACAATTAATAGGACTCTCACCTGCGCTGTTTTAAAGTGCAATTAAATATATCGCACCATGCTGAGTACTTTCTCGCTGCAGCCTTTCCTAGCTGACTCTAGCCCATATGTTTGAAGGGATGTTTGTTAATGCCTTTACATTGTTTCACCACACAGTTGTATATCTATGTGCGCATACTTAGATGCATGAATCAATAAACAATATGAGAAAATGGACTGTGATCTACCTTTTGAAATCCAACCTTGAATCATTCTTTGCCCAGCCAGCACTGACCACTTTATGTTTTCCTCCTCTCAATTCCTAATTGCATCTATAGGCAAGGATGATCTCAAAAGATAAATCATTTTACTCCTGTTTATAGCCATCAATGGCTGGTGAGCTTATGTAAAATCCAACTCTTTACTACAACCTATGAGATCTGACCTTTGACTTTCTTTTTAATCTAATCTCACATCACCACCCCCTTGCTCTGGGTTCTCTGGCTCCACACAGTTTGTTTCAGTTCCTCTAGTATATCAGATTGTTGCCTGCTTGGGTACAAGTTGCTCTCTGGGCGAGAATCACTCCCTAACTTCTCATAGCTGGGAGCTACCTTCTCTTTTATTTCTTGATTTTCTTTTCTTTCTTTTTTTAGGGCATTTCTTGACCATACTGGCTTCAGCAGACCACCCCTTTTTAATTATCTATCTCATCCTATTGTCATACATCACCCACACTTAGACACATAAAGAAAAAAAGATGTTACCCAAAAACCTTTGTTCAAGTAACAGGCAAGATTTCTGCCCCGTGGGAGGGGAGACTACATCAGAAAACAAGCTTTTGAGGCTGGATCATATTTGTTTTAGGATCAAGGACTTAAACTTGACAAATGTGACTTTGTAAGACTCATTATGTCTGGAATGACAACCTTTTCATTTTTAGTTTTGTATTGAGTCACTTTAGAAAAATTCTATGTGTCACCACTTTGCTGAGATGAATGAAGGTAGAGTTTAGTTACCCAGATGCTGAGGATTCAGAGACCGCCATGGCCTAAAAGTTGTAGTGGTAGTGATCAAAGCAGCTACAGAAAGGCAGTGGTCGGAGATTGCTGGTAGAGCTAGCTCCCACACTGAAGGTTCTATTGATGGACTTTTGTTAGTTCAGAACTTAATTAGAGGGTTGCACATTCTTAAGTCATTCATACCAGCGCTTTGGAGGCTTCTTCTTGACATGAGGATCTTAGGTAACTTTCTGGCTTTGTACAAGGACAGTACTGTTGAAGGGCCTGTAAGCACTTGTGTCCTAATGAATGAAAGTCACTGTTTGTGTCCCAGACGTCCTAGATCTATAAGCACATATCTGTTTATTCCTGACCAGCAGCCAGTGGAAGATAGAGCTTCAGAATATAGCTGCCTGTGAGTTCAGGTGGGGCTTAGAAAAGACAGCTTTACAAGAGAACTCCTCAGAGACCAATATTGCATGCCCAGCAGGCCTGGCCCCTTGCAAGAACCTGTGTGGTTTGGGCTTTTCCCTCAACCTTTGTAGCCCTATGCTCATGATCATTGGGTTGGCCTCTGGCTCTTGAGGCACAGTTGGGTGGTCTATGAGCTTGCAAAGTGTTCATACAATTTGTCCTCTGTGAAAGTCTTATGCTAATGCCTTCTCAATCCAGCTCTAGGGAAATGTTCCCTGAAGTTCATGTACCAGGTGTTGTTCCTATAGTACCCTTCTTGCTGGTTCCCTATAATTCCTCCAAAATGGTTGTGCTGACTATTCTACTCATATTTCTTCCCGAGTTTCAACCTTGAAGAGTTCACTGTGGTCTCATACAATGAAGTGTAGTGTGCTATTAAAAAGACCAACTGTTATAAGCTCCCATAAGAAGAATCCATTTGAAGAAGGAGGAAAAGTTGCCCATCTCAGGGTTTCAAGCATTCAGTACTCTACTTCAAGATATAAACATTTCAATTTAGAGAAATTAATCTGCTGTTCCCAGGGTATCTGCTGACTTTCCCATTAAGCAATGAAGAATATGGAAGACTAAAGAAACCTTGTTCTAAGTTACAGGAGCATATAGCTAATATCTAAGACCTCTGTACTTTTGAAACAAATTCAATTTCTTCTTGAGGCCAAATTGTACAAATTATTAAAACAAAGTAAGTAGGCTATTTTGGGACCAGGATGTGAGCTATTACGCAGATTCTGACTAATCTCATTTATGAGGCTCTAAAGTGGCAGCCACATTTTTTTTTGGTAAAGGTTATTTTATTATGGATAAAACATAACTGATAAATACAGAAACTCTGTGAGCATTCATCAACACATGTAGAACTAAATTATACTTTACTCTTGTTACATTTGATATGTTCCTAATCATAATCAAGGATTTATTTTCTAGAGCAACTGCTAATTAAAATATATCATAGGAATTTATTAGCCAAAAATGAAAAGCAGCAAAATAATATAAAGAATCACTGACTTCCAGTGAGAGTGGATCATGGTCAAAGCCACATGGCTGAATATAAAATTCTTACAGGGTAACTAGGGTCAGGGTCTTGTGTATGAGATCTCACACCTGCCCATTGGATTCTGAAGAATATCTTACAGTTCATTTTTATCAGATGCATAAAACATATATAAATTAATTTAGACTATTTGTTATGAGGCTTTTACATGAGCTTGACTTCACTTATTTCTCCTGTGCATGCATGTGTATACTTTCATGCCTTCATACACTGAGCCATTTGGCTGATCCTGCTAGAGGATTTGTGGATAATCATAATAAGTTTAAAGAGTGCCTAGTATAGCCTATGATGTCATTAGACTGATTCCACAGCTGAGTATTTTAATAAATAGGGGACAAGAAACTGGATATATGAAAGAATAAATAATATAAAGAGAGTAATGAAGCAGCTATCAGCACATTTACACATGCACTAAGACATATCATCCTGACTGAACAGCTCAGTGCTCCTAACCCCAGTGAAGCTCACAGGGTCCTACACTATGTTTGGAATCGAAAGAATGAAAGGTTAGGGTTGCTCATCTTCTCATGCAGCAGAAACTACAATTTGTAATACAGCTGGTGAATTGTATCAACAAACATATGCATTGATTTGGTCTCTAATTAAATTTAGAAGACAACTCAGACATCCATTATATTCCATTAAAAACAAGAAACTTAAACAGACACCTGGCTGTTAAATATAATAGGTAAAAATTTTAAGAAATTAGTTTATTTGTTAGATTGTTTTTTTAGTCAAACATTTGCTATCTTTAGACACAAAGTGGAACAATAATTAATCATGACAAATCAAGTTATTTGATTTATGAAGAACTATAGATTAACATAACAATTTATCCAATAGTAATACAATATCTAAAGGATCATTACTTTTACATAGGAAAACTTTCACATGTCTTTACACTTGGACTTGTAAAATGCAAACTAAAGCATGCTGGGCATTGTGGTGCATATCTATCAGTACTTGAGAGGCTGAAGCAAGAGGTTCATTGTGAGTTTGGTGTGTACCTGGGCTACACAATGGGTGTGAAGGGAGCCTCAATTATAATGTTAGAGACTATCTACAAAACAACAAAACAAGCAAATAAAAGCATACAAAACAAGCCCCTCAAAAACTAAAGCATGGCACAATGCATGAATTAAATCTAACTAAAATATTTTATAATAAGCTTTAGAATAATATTATTACTCTTAAATATATCTCCTTTGTTTGAATATTTTAAGGTTGGTTGTTTTTTCAATGCTGGGAACCAAACATAGGGCCTTGGTGTTAATCCACTGGTTGAGAATAAGACCACTACCAGAGTTTAAAGCCAAATTTGAATTAAATACTGGTAAGGTAGATGAACTCTGGCCAGGTCCATATCCAGTTTCCCAGGAAATGGCCCAGAAACAAGTTTTGAAAGGGCTTAAGGAAGAAAAACTGTAATTCATTGCATTTCCCATCAGGTCCAATCAGGAGCAAGCATACAACCTGAGGTACTTCCAGCCTACATCCAATCAGGGACAAACATATATCTTGACATATTTTCTGCCTGTATACTTCCCACCCACATGTGATCAGGAGCATTCAGGGCAGATGAGTCAAACAAACTGGAGTGATGACACTTGGCTTGTTATCTCCCATAAACAATAGCCTCCAGCGTTTCAGGAACTTTGTGTCCTTGTGCAAATGACTTGACGATTGGAGGCATTTTGTTTTATGCACAGTAACTAATACTAAAAATAGAACTTTGGCTTTCACAGAAGATATGTGACACAAGTGTTTCAACTGAGATTCCAATCCAACCCTTGAGTACTTTGACTCTCTCAAGAGGTCATGCAATCCACAGAAGAACACAGCTAATGCTCTGGGTATGCCAGGAATATAAGATGATAGACAAGACCTGTGTCTTCAAAAGAGTAATTTCTCCCTAACACAACACCACACCATCCTCTCCTGCTCAGTGTGAAGGTATGGAAAAACTGGCCACAAAGAGGCCTCAGGGAGCAGATGGATTGGGGTTTGGTTGCCCAATTTTGCTAGTGATAATGGAACAATTTTCTACAATATTAATGGAAATCTGGGGGGGGGGATTACAGAGCAAAAATGTCTCCCCACAACAAAAACCTCACAGTTGCCTTATTTCTTCTCTTCTAAGGTTCTAATAGACATTTATACTAAGAAAAACTAAAAATGCCAGTTTGTCATGCTGACAAGTGCCTCAATTCCTTCACTAGTCACAAGTTTCAAAGCCTGGAAAGTGTGCTTCTACCATCTTTCAGAGATAGTCTGTTTATATAAACTTCAGTTAGCTTTCTTGGATTATTAACCCTGACCCCGTTTTAATCCTGAGGGATCCTGATAGAGCCTTGCTGGAAGCTGATCTTGTAAGATGTTTTTTCGGTGGACATACCAGCATCTCTTCTGCTTGTCAGCTAATGCACAGTTCCCTGTGTTTGAATCCTTTGCTTTGGTTAATAGCGAAACAGAATTCCCTTGAATCACATTAGTAAAATAAAGGTTGGCATTTTGGGTAAAAGCATGCATGCTTCATAGGTAGTTTTTCTACTCACACTTGGTGAGTTTTCTCTTACTGATTTGAAGAATATTATTTTTAATCAATGTTGTATATCTTAGTAGGTTCAAAATTGTTTACATGTTTTGTTCTCAAATTTTTAGAAAGTCTGAAAAAAAGTTGTGTATTGGCAACCATAGTCCATGCTACATTTTGTCAAACATCACAGAAGGCAGTGCATGTGTGCTTGACATAGTATATGACTTAGGTATAAGGGTAAATAAACCTGTCTTCTGCGGCTTCCATAGATTCACCTGTTAGTCATACAGTCTTCTGATTAAGTGAATAAAACTGGTGCTAGGTAAATGGGTGTAAGAGTTTGGATATAGTCTGAGGCTGTCCTTCCAAAGCCCATGTCACTGGAGGCCAAATCTCCAGTGTGTTGGCGTTCAGGAAGTAGCCATTTCGGAGGGAGATGTAGTGAAGATGTTCAAGCCTTGGGGCCCTTGAATCAATCACTATGGCTTCAGGTCTTCAAGGTGCCCCCATGAGGCCCTCTCCAGGAGTCAAATAAATGGCCTCAGATCCCAGAACTTATCCATTTTAGCTAAACTTTATCCATTTCAGCATTCCAAACAGCAAATTAAGTAAGTTCCTTGCTTTACAAGGTCCTAAGCTTCAGCTATTTTGTTTGGTCAATAGCAAAAGAGACAATTGTAAGGACTGTTTAGTATTTGTGAACATATCTTTTGAGCATGGAAAGCTTATGTAAAGAAAGCCAGCTTATAGTGGACATTCAATAACTCAGTACAGGTTCCAGGTAAGCTCTGGCTGACGCATGACAAGATGAAATGAACAGACCCGTAGACGATAGCCTTATTTTCCACAAGGGATGCAAGTATTTGGACTCCTCTTAAAAAGGAAAAGTGATCGAGTGTAGCCCCTCTTTCTATCCTTCACAATGTTACTTGTGTTCCATAATGTAAGCATTATCCTTTTGTCAGAGTAGTTCAACATCTTTCTGTACATCCAGAAGGAAAGTACTGTATCATAAAATCACAGCCAGTTTAGCCACACCTGGTATTTGGGAAGGTGACATGCATATTTCTAGTTTATATTTCACCAAATGAATATCAAATTTGAATATTTCTCTTGTGCTGGAGTAAGGACAATCATCTGGTCTATGGGATTTATGACATTGATTGAAACAGCAAGCATTTCACCAAGATGTCAAAACAGGAAGACACGTTGGCATAATCAGCATCAGAAGCAATAGCAGAAAATACTGGCTGATCTCTGATGACGAATTCTATCAAGGGGCAGTTGGTATTGAGTTTGACTCTAATGTGATGCTAATAGTTGTTCCAACAATATTGATACCTGCTTATGGATTGTCTTCAATTCGTTGATTTACAACTGTGGAGTTATTTTTCTGTAGCCAGAGAGAGCAAAGGAATACTTGAAAACAATACCTTAGAAAATGACACTTTTCATAAGATTCTCAGCAATCCAATAGTAATATGTAGCCAAGTCAAAGGACTCTTTGAGTAGCTAAAGGGTTCTTCCAAATGTAAATAAGAATCCCTGGTTTTCCATCTACTAACACAACAGTAAAACTCAGCAATGTGGTAGCTAAGGGGAATTGTGTAGCCTTAATTCTTCTATGACTAATTTTACAAACATGACAGAAATCACCTAGTCTATCCTCATTTGTAAAATTACAATCAGCAGAAATAGTTTTGAAGATAAAAATGAGGTAATATACTGAAAATTACAATTGTTATAGTTTTGATAATTGTCATTGGTTACTATGGTGGTTTGAATAAAAATGTCCACTAGAGTCTTCAGTGTTTGAATACTTGGTCCTCAGGTATTGGTGCTGTTTGTTAAGAGGCTTAGTTGGTCCAGCCTTGCTAGAGGAAGTCACTGGTGGCAGGGTTTGAGTGCAAAACGCTTCATCTACATCCAGTTTGTTTTTTTCTAGCTTGTGCTTGCAATTCAAGGTATGATTACTCAGCTTCCTGCACTGGCCACCAAGCCTGCTGGCTGCAAGGCTTCTTCAGCATCCTGGGCTCTTATCCCTCTAGAGCCATAGTCGAAACAAATCCTTCCTTCTATAAATTGCCTTTGTATTTTATCACAGCAACAGAAATACAGCAATTAATACAGTTATTAAAAACATATTAAGTAATACCTTAAAACATAAATTTTGAAATAACAGAAATGTTATATCCTGGGATGTTGCTAGGCTTTGAAACATTTCTTATTGCCTTGAAGAATCACAATAAAAACTGTTTTATAAGCACCATTTATTTCTCTTATAAACAGTTCTCTCTGCAAATTTTAACTTCTACAAAGAACATTGTCACCTGTTGCTACTCAGCCATTGATAACTGGGGACCAAAGAGGTCTTAGGATCTCTGTGAATTGAAGAGAGAGGAAATTGTTCCTCGGTGATGTCATAGACTGCCGAGATTTGCCTTCTCAATGAGGCAGGTGGTTAGAGCTCACATTCCAGCCCCTGGGTCTCTTCTGTCAGCGCTGTAGTGTGCTCTCACAGCCCTGCTAGTGCTGGTGCACACAGTCAAAGAGTAGAAGCAGCCAAAGCTGGAAGATCATGAAGAGGAGGAAGAATCTGGCACAGAAAGACCAAGAGAGCAATGTGGTTATGGGAGGAAGACTGAACACAGGGATGGGAAGGGGAAGTTAGTCTTCACACTGGCTTTCTGGGCTCTTCTTTTTCTTCTGCTTCTGGATATGAGCTTGGGAAATTGTTTCCTGTTTACCTCTTATCATTGGAAACCATCTTTGGGAAGATAGTGATCAGAGGCTCTGCTGCTCAGTGTTCTTGGGCCAATCTCCAAACCTCCTACTGTGTTTCCCTTTGTGGGGGTTTCTGCACCCTTCCCCTTGAAGCTGCTGGCTTGCTAGCTCTCCCCGACTGCAGAGCTCATTTTCCGTGCATGCGCACAAAGGAAGCCATCCCCATCAGCCCAGTCATAACTGCTCTTAGCAGTTGATTCAGGTTTAGACATGCAAGCTTCCAATGTTATGCCAGATTGAACATCTAGTACTTGGAAAGAAACAGGTAAAGTACAATTCCAGGTCAATTTCAAGTTTAAAAAGAGTATCAGAAGACAAAGATTCATAGAATTCAAGAGACCCCCAGACATAAATGACCCACACACATATAGATGGGTAAAAATCAAGGCTCTGCCGTCTCTCCTAGAAACGTGACCTTCCAATGCTTTACTTTTTCAATGTAGAAAATAGAGATAGAATATGAAAAGCTGTGACTTGGGGAGAATATTTAAGAAACAACATTTAAAATACTGAGCATACTGTCTGCTCATTACCAACAAATTCCATAATATGAAAGCCAAAGTTGAGCGTTTCCTTACTGCGTAAACTCCAGATTGATTGTTACTATAAGTTGAAAATCAAGAAGAAATAGTTTTTTTTTGGAATAGTTATTTCAATAAAATAAAGGATTTTTTTCTTCAAAAATCTTTATTAGGCTTTTCATTAAGGTTTTCAGCTAAAGATCTTTTCCTTGCTCAGGTAGCAGTCTAAATATGCTAAGGAAGCAGGCTGAATTCACTAGCTCAGTTTTGTGGTGGCTTTAACCTTTCTAGAATTTTTTCAATTAGGTATATCTCTGTGTGTCTGTGTCTCACATATGAGTACAGGTGCCCGTGGAGGCTCTTGGATCTCTTGGAGATGGATTTACAGGTGGTTGTGAGCCGCCCGATGTGGGCACTAGTGATTGAACCGGGGATGTGAAGGGGTTCAGCCCTTGTGGTGGCTTTATTTTATCATTTCATAGTATGATATTGCCAGTGGTCTTTTTTGTTTGTTTGTTTTTCCATTTTAAAGGGAAAAAATCAATTAATAAACAAGCCTAGAAGCTAAAGCCTTCTAGCCTTTCTCCAAAAGCCAAGTCCATGTGGATATAATATCAGAATAACTATGCTAAGTGTCTTGATTGTAGATGTGTGGGGAAGTACGAGATTTCTCATCTAATACTTCCATAGGCTTTCTACAGACAGCAAATTAGTGCCTAAGTTGCACACTCCGTAGTCTCTTGTAAGGATGGCTGCAAATTTCCAGAATATAAATATTACCTCAGTTTGACGACAGAAGATGGACAATGAAGAACATATGCTTCCATTCAACAGTGTGTAACAAGTAGCCTATATACATCAGGCATATATTAATCCAATAATTCAATTGCCTTTGCTGGCACTGCCAAGAGTGAGTGGCCCCAGATGTCCCAGTGTGGGTGGCAGGCAGTAGGGCTTAGTTTATGCCTGGCAACGGGGACAATAGGGAATGCTCTCTTAGTAAGGAAGTGTTATCCACAAAGAATCCTCCTGTGTGCAAGGAGGAAACTGAATGTCCCCACCCGCGGCAGGGACTCTTCCCCAGCATACGGTGTGGCACAACAGGCCCTCCCTGACCTGCTTATGCTTCTCAGCCAAGATTCCTGTTCTTGGAAAAGGCCTGGGGAACAGCTGTGCAGAAAAGGGGTTCACTGCTGAGGAGAGGGTCCCCACCTTGAGAACAGGCTGTACTCACTGCCAGTTGCTTGCAATCTCTAGCTGGGCCCTCTTGTCAGGATCCCATGCCAACTTTCTAATTAAGCTGAGGCTCTCCTCAGCCCCACCGGATATATTGTGGGTATGAACTAAGTACTAGCCCCGTTCATGGGCTACTCTAGTTCGGGGTTTGTCTTTCTCACTCTTTCTGATGGAAGCTTAAAATACAGCACAAAGTAATGAGAATGGGGCTAAAGCTTTTTATTCCCAATATAGTATATTTAATATATGACCAGCAACTTTGACACTATTTTAAGAAAATGCTAATTCTTCTTAGCCTTTGAAGAAAATATTTCCTGATAATCTACCGAGAAATATTTTCCTTCTCTGATATAGAAATGAATACATTGATAGGGACCTTGGTTTATTGATACAGATTTAAGGTCAATTTTATTATATGTATATTTTTACTCTTGTTTAAGGTATTATGCTTATACAACTCATTTTAAAATGTAATATATAATTAAAATTACAGATTAATATTATATCCTTCTGGGGTCTTTGATAGAGTTGAAGACAGTTATAGTTATAGTTTTCCTTAGTTATAAAATAGATAAATTAAATATAAAACTTTAGACTCAGAAATATAAATGATGGAATATTTTCTTTAATTTTGCCTAATACAAATAGACTAAATATTAAAACCGTAATTCTTGTTTGATAGCTGTTTTGTTATATGTAATTTTACTATGTTAAAGTTAAAACCTTCCTTTTTATTAAGACAGAAAAGGGAAGATGATGTGAGATGTCCTTCTGTATATGTGTTGCTTGCATTGGTTGATTAATAAAGCTGTTTTGGCCAATGTCTTAGCAGAGTAAAGCTAGGCAGGAAGTCCAAAGATACAGAGAGACAGAGAGAGTAGGCAGAGTCAAGCAAGCCATGAGCTTCATGGTAAAATATAAACTACTAGAAATGGGTTAATTTATAGTTATAGTTAGACAGTAAAAGGCCTAAGCCATTGGCCAAACAATTATATTTAATTTATTAGCCTCTGAGTGTTTATTTCGTGAGCAGCTGTGGGAACTAGCAAGGAGGAGAGAAACTGCTCCTGGGGGACCAGCAGAACAGAGAAAACTTCCAGCTACAATTATCTCATTCTTTCATTCTTTCTCTACCCCCTCCCCGTGTGTGTGTGAGTGTGCGTGCACACGTGTGTGGGGGGGGTAATTTAATTCAGAGCTAGGCAAACACTCTATCATTGAGCTGTATTCATAGTACTCTCTGCTCAGACTGGGCTTCTCCCCAGAGTGCTTGCCTCAGTTTCCACTGAGAAGGAAGACCTAAGCCAGGGACATCTCATTCAAGTAATGAAGACTAAATAGCATTCACAGTCAAATGGGTGTGGGAGTACAAGGCCTGAACCCACAACTTACTAGTTGTGAATTTGGGAGGCTCTCATTGCTTCTTAATCCCTTTGTTTCCGAACCCCCATGGCATGGAACGCTTTCTTGGGCTGCCAGCTGGAAAGAGCTCAGGTTGGAAGTAGTGGCTCACAGGTGTAACCATGTCACTCAGGAGGATGCTGCATTTTTGAGGCTCGTCTGAGCTGCACAGTGATATTGTCACACACATACACACTTTCATATATATGAAATGTGTTGCTAGGCGGTGTTCATGGTTGGTCATGTTCTGAAAAAAAAAAAAAAGCAGTGGGATTATAAGAACCATGTAGGCCCTCAACCTACCTAGGCCTCTAGTTGAGTTTCTCCATTTTGTGGGCTTGGCTCCGCAGAACACCAGCAGGGGGCGGCGTTGTCACGCCGCTAGATCTGCGTGGGCGACACCCCAACACCTCATCCCTCAACTCAGAGAGGCACAGGTTGGGCTTCTAGGCTAGAGATCCCCAAATTCAGAGGCCAGGTTTCTGGAGTTGTGCAGGGCATTGGGGGAAGGGGTTACTCATCCCAGGGCCTGTCCTCTCAACCCGGCTTGCAGCGGCCCACAGCCTCTGCCTGGAATGAGGACTACTAAACCTTGCTTTGCAAAGAGACAGCGGGAAGAGGAAGTGGGCAAGCAAAAGCGGGGAGCTTTCTAGCAAACACCGTGTTGCCAGAGCGCGGAGATAACCTTTCCAATCCTTAAGAGCTACACTAGAGACTGAAGCTGGAGGGGAGAAACTTCACGTCTTTTAAATTTGTTCTATATGTCTGGTAAAAAGCCAGAAGACCCTACCTAGATCACTGACATTTTTATTCACTTTAGAACTGAGAACCTCAGAGGCTGTGAGGAATGCGCTTCTCCTTCTAGGTCT